>CANUEY010390664.1:0-71910 GCA_948099555.1 Croton setiger
TTATTATTATTATTATTATTATTATTATTATTATTATTATTATTATTATTATTATTATTATTATTATTATTATTATTATTATTATTATTATTATTACATCTCCCGTATTCTTCAACCCAAACCTGTTACCATCACTATCACTTTCTCTCATTCCCTTCCAGCTAACACAACCACCACATTCCCTTCTCTTCTTTTTCATACTCCCGTGATGTGCTCTCTCTTAATCAACAGCAACAATAGGGGCAAAAAGGACCATCGATGCCGCTCCTCAAGCCACCACAACCACCATCATCTCCTTTGATCACCGCTACCTTCTTCTTCTCCTCCTTTTTCCTTTCGACTGAAGCAAAATAAAGACAGAGAGAGAGAGAAATCATCAAAAATTTGAAGGCTCATTATTGGCCATCCACCACTTCGACGAGCACTTTAGAGCCACCAGTCAATTTCCCTTATTAGAAGTTTCCCATTTCTGTCCTCATTGCCATCAATCTGTAGTCAGAGAAGCAAAACCTGTAGGGTCAGGTCTCGAGTGAAAAGGAATCGCAGCGTCTACCTCCACATTTTTCGACGGCTTCTAACGAGCTTTAAGCTCTGATATGGGTAAATTTAGACTCCTATATTCCTTATCTTCGTTTTGGCGTTTAGAATTTGTGTTTTTGGTTGGGTTTTCTTCGATTTGGTTTTTCCGTGAGGGTTTCAATCTCTTTGGTATTTTCTAATGAATCATAGTTTCATCATTTGAATTGGTTTATGTTTTTGAATTGCTTGCAAGAATGCAATTCTGATGATGTTGTGTTGCTAACATCTGGCAACTTTTGGGCATTCCGACAACTGGAATATTTGCTCTCTGGCAAGTTCTTTGTCAAGCAGAAATTGTTAAGCAATTTGTATTTGCGGTGGTTTTATGGTTCATTAAGGATGGTGGTGGCAATAACGATGGTGGTTAGCGGCGGTGCAGGTGGTGATGGTGGGCGGTGGCAGTGTGCGTGGTGAATGAATGAAGAAGAAGAAATATAAACCTAAGAGACTAAATAATAAATTAACCTTATTATTTATTTATTTATTTAATTTTACCTTTAATAATAATAATAATAATAATAATAATAATAATAATAATAATAATAATAATAATAATAATAATAATAATAATAATAATTTGGATAACCATTGAATTTTATGTAGCCACAAAAAATAATAATAATAATAATTAAATCTCTTTAAAAAATATTAAAATATACATAATACTTAATAAATAAAGATCTGATAATATATTTTTTTAAATATCAATGACCTGAAATAAATATAGAACAAATGGTATATTAGTTTTTTTAACCATATTTAACGGTGAAATATGAATGAAAATTAAACGAAATGACTCAAGAGTCGAATATATAAAAATTGAATGACTTATTAATTAGTTTTCCAAAATGAAAGGATTCAATCGCAGATTATAAAAAACCTTAGGGACCCGCAGATTATAAAAAACCTTAGGACCCCTTATTATTATGCCATCAAATTTTTCTTGATTGATATATGAAAGATATGATACACAATGTGTAATTAAGAGATTTTTGAAGGTTGAATAATTTTATTTTTTATTTTTTTTTTTAAAAAAAAAAAACCTACCCCTGATCGTTATTTGAAGAGATAGGCAAAATGTAACAGTGGGGACAAGGCAATCAATCAGCCTGAAATTATTCGTCATTGTTGAGATCTAAAGTATTTTATTAAAGATAAACGCGTTTTAAACAAGCAGCCATCTTGACTTGACTTCATCCATTTTTCAGGTGCAAGTTAGTTTACTTAGTTGTTTTGTTCCTTCTTCCTTACATTATTATTAGGATATATATAAGAAAAGGCAATAACATATAAACAGCGGGCACAAAAGTTGAAAACGTAAATAATGGAAAAAGAATGACTTAGAGCTTTTTAGGTAAAAAAAAAAAGTAAAAATTAATAGCCAAAGAGGCCATTTTCTCTTCAGGTTTACGAAAGGTATAAAATGAGTTGATAAACAGTTTCCGTAGCCTTTCATTTTGCCGGTGATGCTCTATCGCCAATCCCAGCGAGCATCCAGAACTCACCCCTCGTGTTGTTCAGGTGACTTTTAGTTCAATACTCAACGGAAACTAACAGATTCCGGCTTGATACTTGCCGGAATCACATGAGCTTCAACAAATACTAACTACTTTTGGTTTTCTTCTTTTCTTTGTAATAACAAAAAGTTTCTACCTTTCAGAAATTGATTTCTTTCTTATTACTTCTAAAATTATAATTAAGTGTTAAATAGATGAATTAGGAATACTTATTAATATTTTTTTCCAAAAAGAATACTCGTTTTCAGACTGAGGTGGAAAAATTAGCGTCATCACTTTTTTTTTTTTTCTAGTGAATAAACGTAAATATTATGATATGGTTATGGTTATAATTATTATTAGGGATAATTATTTTCAGGTCCATTAAATTTTTTATGTTTTGAGCCGTTATACTTTTAGGTCTTTCCGTCTAATTTTTGTTATTATTATATAATTCTTATCTTCTTCAACCTACACCTGTCACCATCATCATCACTTTTTCTCGTTCCCTTCCAGCTAACACAACCACCACATTCCCTTCCCTCTCTTCCTTTCTTCTCTTCTTTTTCATACTCCTGTGATGTGCTCTCTCTTAATCAGCAGCAACAACAGGGGCAAAAAGGACCATCGACGCCGCTCCTCAAGCCACCACAACCACCATCATCTCCTTTGATCACCATTATCTTCGTCTCCTCCTTCTTTTTCCTTTCGACTGAAGCAAAATAAAGATAGAGAGAGAGAGAAATCATCAAAAATTTGAAGGCTCATTATTGGCCATCCACGACTTCGACGAGCACTTTAGAGCCACCGGTCAATTTCCCTTATCAGAAGTTTCCCATTTCTGTCCTCATTACCATCAATCTGTAGTCAGAGAAGCAAAACCCGTAGGGTCGGGTCTCGAGTGAAAAGGAATCGCAACGTTTACCTCCATATTTTTTTAACTTCTAACGAGCTTTAAGTTCGATATGGGTAAATTCAGACTCCTATCTTCATTCTCTTCGTTCTGGCGTTGAGAATTTTTGTGTTTTTGGTTGGGTTTTCTTCAATTTGGTTTGGTTTTCTTCCATTTGGTTTTTCCGTGAGGGTTTCAATCTATTTGGGTATTTTCTGATGAATCACAGTTTCATCGTTTGAATTGGTTTATGTTTTTGAATTGCTTGCAAGAATGCGATTCGATGATGTTAGGTTCGCTTACATCTAGCAACTTTTGGGCATTTCGACAACTGGAATATTTGCTCTGGCAAGTTCTTTGTCAAACAGAAATTGTTAAGCAATTTGTATTTGTGGTGGTTTTATGGTTCATTAAATATGGTGGTGGCAGTAACGGTGGTGGTCAGTGGTGGTGCGAGTGGTGAATGAAGGTGGTGATGGTGGGTGGCAGTGCGTGTGGTGAATGAAGAAGAAGAAATATAAACCTAAGAGACTAAATAATAAATTAACCTTATTTTTTTATTTATTCATTTAATTTTAGCTTTAATAATAATAATTTGGATAACCATTGGATTTTATATAGCTAAAAAAAAAAAAAAATAATAATAATAATAAAATCTCTTTAAAAAATATTAAAATATTCATAAAATTTAATAAGAACTTGATAATATATTTTTTTAAATATTAAGAATTTAAAAAAATTTAGAACAAATGGTATATTAATTTTTTTAACCATATTTAATGGTGAAATGAATGAAAATTAAACGGAATAATCTAAAAGTCGAATATATAAAAATTGAATGACCTATTAATTATTTTTCCAAAATGGAAGGACCCAATCGCAAATTATAAGAAACCTTAGGAGCCCTTATTATTATGGCATCAAATTTTTCTTGATTGATATATGAAAGATATGATACACAATGTGTAATTAAGAGATTTTTTGAAGGTTGAATAATTTTATTTTTTATTTTTTTTAAAAAAAACCTACCCCGGATCATTATTTGAAGAGATTGGCAAAATGTAACAGTGGGGACAAGGCAATCAATCAGCCTGAAATTATTCGTTATTGTTGAGATCTAAAGTATTTTATTAAAGATAAACGCGTTTTAAACAAGCAGCCATCTTGACTTCATCCATTTTTCTGGCGCAAGTTAGTTTACTTAATTGTTTTCTTCCTTCTTCCTTACATTATTATTATTAGGATATATATAAGAAAAGCCAATAAAATATAAACAGCGGGCACAAAAGTTGAAAACGTGAAAATAATGGAAAAATAAGTGACTTAGAGCTTTTTAGGTAAAAAAAAAAAAGTAAAAATTAATAGCCAAAGAGGCTATTTTAGGTATAAGATGAGTTGATAAACAGTTTCCGTAGCCTTTCATTTTGCCGCTGATGCTCTATCGCCGATCCCAGCGAGCATCCAGAACTCACCCCTCGTGTTGTTCAGGTGACTTTTAGTTCAATACTCAACGGAAACTACGGCTTGATACTCGCCGGAATCACATGAGCTTCAACAAATACTAACAATTTTAAAAAAGAAAAGAAAGTCAAGCACATGCGGTTCCGGCAAGTTTCCGCTGCCATCTTCATTGATTCTGCAACTCACTTGTTGTCCATCATCTGCAACTCTTTAATTTTTCATTCTTCTCCTAACTTGAAACTCTACCTTTTGTAACTTGGCTAAATCACTCCAGATGATTCTTTTTGAAAACATGAACAAAACCATAAAAATTACCATCCGAGTTCATGTTATGTTTCTGCAACTCAAGAAATCTCATGAAATTTATGCTGTAATATTCAAATTAACAAGCAAAATCGATGCAAACTAGACTAAAATTACCAATTGACTGAAAAATACAATGGCAACTCAACGGATATTCCAACGATTATAAACTGATGATGACGGCGGCAATGAGTTTGTACGATGTCTCGCTTCTGCTGAATTATGTTTTCCAACAACTCGAATTTACATATAAACTAATGAATATAATATGAAATCAAAAGAAATAAGAAGCATATCGATTTTTTACCCTAAAATCTAAAAAGAAAATATTTAAAAAAAAATTATTTTAGTTTTAATTTTAATTTTTTTTTTATTTTAAAAAATATATATTAAGTAAAAAAAAGAGAAGAAAAGAAAAATGATTAAAAATGGTGTTTTTGAAGAAAATTAAAAAAATAGAGATACAATTGAAAGAGGGATAAAAAATTAGGGGTCAAAAGAAAAAAGAAAATAGAGTTATAATTTTGAATCGAACCTGATCGGTTCGATTCAGAATTATAATTCTGTCTGTCTAGGAATGAACAAAACGTTGTCGTTTTGTTTATAAAAAAAATAAACAAAAGCAGAAAACAAGACAAAAACTGAAAATGGAAACGAGATGAAGAAGAGGGACGAAGGAAGAAGACGAGCGTAACAGAAGTGAGATAAGAAAATCATTTCCATCACAACAGAATGACTACGTGGAAGGACGAGGAGAAGGCGTACAAAAGAGGAAGCAGAGGACGCGAAGAAGGAAAAAATATAAAGCAGAAGCTATGGCGTCCAGAAAAGGGGGGAGAGCATTCAGGAAGAGGTAGGGATAGAGAATCTGTAAGCTTCTTGAGTTGTTTTAGGATCTTTATTTCTGTAATTAAAGAAATTAGGGTTCTTCTTCGGGAGAAATTAGGGATATTGTATTTGAAATTAGGGTTTTCCCTTCCTGCTTCGAAATCAATTCGAAATCAAGAAAAAATCAGGAAAAGGACTAGAGTTTTCCCTGTAATTTTCTACTATTTCTTGGATACATTGTAGAGGAAACAATTGGTTTTGTAAAGAATACTTGTCATTTAAGGTTTGGAATCAAAGAAATTTAAGAGCATTTGGGTTTGAATAATTAATTTGGGGATTAAAAAGGGTAGATGGTAATTAATTAGGACTATTTTGTAATTAATTTTAGGATTTGAATGATTTAATTTCCGCATTTTTACTGCTTTCGTATGTTTGAACTTTATTTTGGCAAATGACCGATTATCGCAAATATATCGTTAGTCTTAATCACGCAACAGATTTTTAATTAAATATAAATTTTGGAATAAACCAAGAGGCCGGTTTTACTGGGTGGGTACTTACCCCCTTATTCGAATCTCTGAAGATTTTGACCAGTGCTTTTTTAAATTTAAAAACGAAGTCATATTTGAAAAATTAAAATTTGATGTTCCGAAATCGGGTGGCGACTCGGAAAAATATTTTTAAGACCGATTAACTCGGCACGCGCAAACCAAAATTGTTTTTTAACTGATTTTAAATTCAAAATCACCCCGAAAACTGATGACAACACATATCCATCAACATTAATTAACTCTTTGAATGAATCATTTCAAATTACAAACCGAAAATCGAAATGAAGAATTGAAACGTCGGAAGGCTGAAGGAAACAGAGATGAATAAATTGTCGTCCCTTCGCTGCCAGGGACCAGAGAAGAGGCGATTAAAGTTTCCGTCGAGAATCTCATCTACTTTATGTTGGATAAAATAATCAGAGTATAGAAGACAATAAAGAAAACAAAAGGGATTATTTGAACTGCACAATTATTGAATGGAATGCAAGCCTATTTATAGACTTAAAGAGTACAATAATCAGTAACAAACTAAAAAATATCTCAACAACAAAAGAGAAAATAATGGCATTTTCTTATTCAACAAAATATCCAGAAAACTAAGGAGCACTACAAACAAACTCCCTATGACCAAGTCTAATATGAGCTGGAATTATGAATTAATTTATTTCAACACTTTAGATGTTCTGCTTACTTCAGATCCCATGGATGGTGATGGCGAATCTATCAGTCGACATCGAGTATCCGTTGACCTTGAGGCCGATTTTGACTGTCGGAGATAGTGGTCTTCGTATTTGCTCTAATTTGAAAAAATTGGAAAATAAACAAAAACAAAAATGAAAGCAAAAGGTTTTAGCCTCTATTTGTATCCTTATTTGCACAAGGGAAAGGAAAAGAAATTTGTAGAGGAAAAGAAAAAAAGAGAAGAAAAGTCAATTTAGATTTCTATTCTCTTGTTTGATTCACTAATAAACATCAGAAGGAATAAGAAGGAAATAGTCAGATTGCATATTGTAGGAATATGTAATTTTGACTATTGTATTATTATGTGAAGAAGAAGAAAAAGAAACATCTAGAAGTAGATTGCAGATTGCTTCAAATAATTGAAGAAGCATCTTTAATTGAAGGAGCAGATTGATGTCATCTTCGCATCAAAACCCAGCAACACTGGTTTTAACAACCGAAGAAGCTTCTTCTTCTTTCTTCAAGATAGCGACCATTGTGGCAAGTTGAAAGCAAGCACCGTTTGTATCAAGATTGCATGCAAAGAAGAAGAAGAAGAAAATAAAAAATGATCTTCCCTTCGCATGCTCAAAGCGCCAACTCCGCATAAAAAGCGTAGAAAGTGTCAAGAAAGACATTAATATCTACAGTAGTAGACTGTTGTGGGACATATGTTAGCATTATTTGTATAACGATCCTAAGGACATGCTCACAAGCTTCATCCCCAAAAAAAGAAAAAAAAAAAAAACATTTGCTACTCAAACATTAATATTAATAAATGTTAGGATACAAATATAAATCTTTTTGTCATTGCATATATTTTGTAAGAATTTTTTAGAAAATAACATTTATTAGTTATACAAATTTTTTTTTTTAAAAAAAAACTTATATTTTAGAACGTCAAAAATAGAAAATGGGCTTATATTTTGAAAAAAGAGTAAGATAAAACTTAGTCAATATGAGATGAAATGAATAGGATGCATAGTGTATACCATAAAATAATTAATGAAATTTATTGATGGTAATTGACTAGTTACAATAAATATGACTACAGATATTCTAATGGAGAACAATAGCAAAGAAAAATAAATAAAAAAGTTGCTTTGAAGATTCAACATCATAAATATACAATTAAGATAGAAAAAAAAAAAAAAAGTATAAGAGTATTGTGACCGTTTCTGTTGGTTAGGGATGGTGGCGGCGTCGAATTTCTAGCTATTTAGCCATCTATATTTGAAGAAGGAGGCTTTTCAATTGACTTCAACTCTAGCTTTGACTAATTCATTCTTCGCATTGTTATTTTTTATGTAGATAGGTACAAGCCTACATGATTTGAAGGCTTATACATAAATATTTCTACATATTTATTAATCAAACTAACAACAATAATGAAAAGCTAGATTTGATTAAAAATTATCATGTCACTATAATCAAGTTCAAGTGATACAAGCATTGCACAATACTACAATATGTGCTCAACCAGTATCTTATTTCTATATATAGACTATAGGATCTTGATTCATGGGCAGAAAATAACCTTGTAATTAGTTCCTGTAGGGCAGGTGAACAAACTTGTAGGGTCATCCTTAGGGTAACTATAAGCATCAGGACATTTTCCCTTAAAATACCTTGACAAATCTGTTGGTCCACAGTTTCCTGAATTACAACAATGTTCTTCAGTTTTTAATTGAGGACAAGGACCATTACACCCACCAGGAACCTTCAGTTGACTAGGACACTGTTGGATAATGTCTCCAACACATTTAATTACCCGATTACAATTTCCTGAAGCTGCACTAAATTCCATTGGAACATTAAATCCATCAATATTAGATATATCAATGAAATCCTGATGTTCGAATTGGTCGAGTGCGTATTCTGCTAGAGTGTTAGGTGCTTGACCATAACCTTGGCATTCTAAAAGGCCATTACAATCTCCCGTCTCGCATCTACCTCTACCGGAGCCATCGAATTGGCAATTGGTTCGAGCCCAAATGCGAGCTTGTGTAGTTCCTGGGTTTGCACTAATGGTCCATGTTTGGCCGGAGTTGAGTTGTCGACCGCCGCCGGGTTTGGCTGCTGCCCAAACTGTGTAAGGGCATCTGTTGGTTATGTCGAAGGTGGCTGCATGGGCAAAAGTGAAATAAAGAGTGACAAAAAGAAAAGTAAGGGTAGGAAGTGACTTAAAGAAGCTCATTTTGGGATTGTAAAGTAGGTTCTGGTGTATGGTAATGGTGAGGAAATGTGTATGTATATATAGAAGGTAGGATCGATTAGTATGAGCGATGGCTTGACTTGAATATGTATAAGTCAAGAAATGCAATTACTAATGTAAGAATAATTTGAGAAACGGTAATTGTATAGTTCTCGAAATCGAGAACTCTTGATTTCTTGCATTTTATTATTTTTATTTTTTTTAAATCATTCATTTGACTCATGAGATCAAAAGCACACGTAGTTAAGGAGTTGTACTAATAATTTAGTGTGCTGTATTTTGATCTGTTGATACAATTTCAAATTTACATCTGAACATGTTAACGGAAGAGATCCACCTCCTATTGTATGGTTCAATGGTTATCAATTAGATATAACATTATTTGTACCGTCAAATTATAGTCGTATATAATTTATAATATGGGTAAAAATTAAGACCGAGATTCGCAACTACCACGGTTCGGAAAATATTTTTAAATTTATTTATATAATATTTAAAAAATATTTACTGTCTAAATATTTTTATTACTATTTTTGCACAATTAGATCATTATATGTGTATTTTAAATATAATTTGATTTATTTTTTATTATTAATTTTGTGAAAAATCATTTAAATCGTATATTTTCACTCCAGTGTAAAAATCGGTTACAAACACCGAAATTTACAGGATAATCTACAATTGTAGTACAGTGTATCGCATCTGTGAAATTATTATAATTTGAAGAATTATTTAATTGAGGATTGTGTTAGGCAGATGGGTATAGATTTTGTAATTAGGCATTTGGACTGGAAGAATTTCATTTTTTCTAAGAAGCTCTCCTATTGACTTCAAGTCTACCTTTGAATTATTTATCATTCACCCGCAAATCATGTTCCCTATTTTCAATTTATATAATCCGAATATATTGATTATTATTTTTTCAATTAAACAAACAACATTATTATTTTTCACTCCAATAATTAATTTACTCTATAATTTTTAACTTTTTATAAATAAATTGAGAATTTTAAAAATATTCCGCATTGAACTTTTTTCTCGACAATTAATATACTCTTTCAGTCTTTAAGTATAAGACCACATTTTTTAAAAACATTTAAAATTCCTCACATTTGTCATTATTTTTTGATTAAATCAACTATTTTATCCCTATTTTAAAATATCCAAAAGTCACACCCTACTTATTTATATCATGCTATTACAATGTTTTATTTTTTAAAACATACCAAAATGAAAAATTGTAATGAAGTTTTTTTTTTTTTTTAAAAGACAACTGATATTTTAGAATTTTAATCCATTATTATCTTATGCAATATTGTTTTTTTTTTCTCTTTGATTTTCGACTTTTTCTTTATACGACAAATTCAAACTTAGGATAGATTCAAACTTAAGATATTTTAAAATATATTTTTAGCTTGTTCACTATTTTTTAATATTATACTGTTTAAATAGTATTTTATAAACAATTAAACGTTACTCAAACAATTAGTTGTGTCAAACTTTAAAACATCTTCCTATTTCCTCAAGCTATTTACATTCATTTTCTATGTGTTTGGTTCATGGATTATGATAGAAAAATCTATCCTGAAACTAGGGACGATTAGTGAAGGCACGAGTTGCTCCAAGTCTAAATTAAAAATAATAATAATAATAATTTTTACCTTTAAAATTGACAATTTTTTAATTTTGGCTCTACAAATTTTTGAGAAAAAAATAGCCTACCTCATTTCATAAATTTTGGTTCTACCACTGGAATGATGTTCGATAAAATTAAATTTTAGTGTGTTAAGAGGAAAGTACTTTCTTCAAAAAGTTAAATCCCACCAAACTATTTGCATTTCACTTTTTCTTTGGTGAGCATTTTTTTTTTTTTAAATATAACTTGATTTAATTATATCTATATTAATGGAAAGTTGGATCATTTTGCTGTAAATACTCCTATAAATTTTAAAGTTTTGAGGATAGAATATTCTCTTTAAAAATAAGGAAAATTATATTAATAATTATTATCATAAATCATTTACCAACAAAAAGTACTTTTAAAAAGAGTTTATAACAGATTAAAAAAAAAAAAAAGAGTTTATAACATATTTACAGTGAGATTACAACTTATTTATTAAGGCAATAAACAAGTTACAAAACCTAATATAAGTAAATTGAATTTTATGTAAATGCTTTATAATATGTAAAATCATAGCGAAAGGTTTGAAGAAGATTAATGTTTTAAATGGAGTGAACTAGGCAGTGAGCAACTCTAATTATAGTACTAATGATAATGTATTGCGGTATATCCTATAGTGGAAGACTGGAAATACAATGAACCTAATTTAATCATGATCCCACAACCTAGTTATTTTTACTTCTAACTGTCCAACAGCGATTATTATACTCTATAATTACTCATCTAATAATGCAATTTCATATATTTGACACCATTATTATTTTTTAATTCCTCACATGTCCAATTATAATTTTAGGTGCCAATTAATCCTATTCCAACATCATAAATAAGCACATACAAATATATATATATGTGTGTGTGTGAGAGCAGGGTACTCACCTCATTTAAGTGCTCGCCCCACAGCATTTAGCACGGATACCACAGATTTCATTTAATTATATTTATAATTTTAAAAATAATTTATTTAATTAAAATTAACTTAATTCATATAATATGTATATTTTTAGGTAAGAAATTAAATTATAATATGTATATTTTTAAAAAGGCTACTCTTTTCATTATCCACTTTTTACTACCATACATATTATAATTAGTCGGAAGATGAGTCAAATAATCAATCTATTTTTTTTAATTGAGTCTAATTTTGTACTGTATAATTGAGTCTAATTTTATAGTATTTTGTACTGTATTATGAGATCGTTTTTTCATCTCTCATAAGAGCTAATTTAAAAATATTCTAAAATGGATTGGTAGTATATATCCAAGAAACAACAAGCACTGCTGACATCTATATATTCCTATTTGCAGTCATTGTTGTTTGACTTAAGGATTCAAATTGAAACAGTTGCATACACTATGCACGTTTTTCTTTTATGTACTGTTTAGTTTAATTATTTATAATAACTAGTAACTAATAGTAGCAGCTGATTAATTGTTTAAAATAACTAGTTATTCAAACTAATGTTTAATAAAAACACACTAATTGCAATTAGAACATCAACTATCTATAAATGTATAATTATCTATTAAATTTTTATTTTTATTTTTTTTAAACTAAAGTTAATATAGTTCTAATTTTAATTAATTATCAACTGGAATAAAAAAGTTCTCAATAGGAGTGTATTGAAACAACAACTATATGAAATTCGTAACCGCTATCAGTTGCTGATTTTAAAACTTAACAAATACCTAAAATCTAACTTTTAGGTTCCAAACCATTATTAACTGAATGAAACAAATAAAACAAACACCCTCTTAGCTCATAAATGTTACCAAATTTTAAAAATTTAATATTTTTTATTTATAAATTCTAAATTACCACTTTTTAATTATAAACTAAATATAAACAGTTTATAAACATTTACAAACAAAATGAATATTACTATTTTTAGACTTAAAAACTAAAATAAGGCTCTTTTAAGAATAAAACGAACTTCGGCGTTTTTGAGAATTACAAATTAGAACATAGCTCTTTTAAGAATGAAAAGAATGATGAGATTAAAAGTAATTTTGAAACTTAAAAACTGGATTTTTTTTGCCTAGTATACAAATTTAAACCTAACATTTAGGTTTTACTGAATGAATCCTTGACATTTACGTATGTATAAATTAATTCCTCAAGTTCATATTTTTGTATAGATTAACATATCATTTGTCAAGACATCATTTAGGGACAAGACTATAATTTTTAGACAAATATCAATTGTATAATTTATCATATCTAAAATTTCATTTTTCGACGCCAGCACCTATTTAAGCAAATGAGTACATGAAATTGAAGTACTCAACGGACCCAATCTATCTCGTTTGATAATTGATGTGAAAACTCATCGTAAGTTTTGCTAGCCAAACTGTTTCAGTCCATTTTTATCACCGAACAGAGAAAATAACATCATTATTGAATTGACTCATTGAGTACTTTAATTTTTTATACTCATTTGCTTCAATTGGTGACAAAATAAAATAAAAAAATCTTTGTATAATAAATTATACAATTGATGTTTGTCTAAAAATTATAGTTTGTTCTCTAAATAGTAATTCAACAAACAAGCCTTTGTGTAAAAATATAAATGAGAGGCGTTAATTTATGTAGAGGTAAATGTTAGTAATCCATTTGGAAAAACACACAAATGTTAGGCGTTATACATTAGACCTTTTTTTTTTTTTATATAATATCCCGAAATTATTTGACTAATTTTCGTTAACTAACAGTTCCGTACGTCAGTGTCAATAGCTTCCAACATAAGCTTGAACGTAAAGCTTCCCTCGCAAGCCATGAACATTTAAAACTAATTAGCAAGCAGTTACTCTTACACGCTTATCATTTTCGCTCTCGTCAGCTCAGTTTGATTCTTTCGTTCAAAGTCTTCGCTTCAGGAGGTAAAATTTTCAAAATCTTCAGCCAATCTTATAATTTCAGGAATTTTTTTAATGCTCAATGTATGCTTGTTTTCTCGATTTGGATATGTTTTCCTCTGTTTGTTTCTGAGAAAATGTAGTCGAAAAATGGGAAACTTTTAGTCATTTAAAGTTGGCCAGGTTCCTTTTTCAGGGAAAATGGGGATAAAAGTTAAGAAAGAGGAGGACGATGATCAAGTTATTATAGATGCCGAACCTTTATCTGATTATTTTGGTACTTGTTATGCAGCTATCCCAAGGTTAGTCACGTTTCAAGTTAAATCAATACCCGAAAATGTATAATGTCTGTTTGGATCAGCAAAAATTCATAGATTTGGTAGGTTAAGCTGGGAAATATTCTTACGATTAAGAATGAGAATTAGGTCATTGTTGTTCTTATCATTATTATTGGTAGATTGTTTCAAGTAATGTGGATTCCTCAATTGTAGGAGGGTAACTGGACCTGCGCGGAAATCAACAAAAGGAAACTGGACAGGAAGAGAGGTTGGTCTGAATTCTGTTCAGTTGTTTCTTCTGTAATACAATAGCTCATTGAAAACCTGTCTAGGAAATGTAATTTGAAATTTATACAATTTAGTTACATTTGATTTGATTGTGTTATGGTTGTTGCAATTTGAGTTGTTCCTTCATGTATGTAGTAGTCTCCTGAAATGGAATCTTGTTTTTTTATAAGACTTGCAATTTTTGTAATTGTAACTTTAAGGATTTTGATGAACAGGATCACCTTCTTATAGAATCAGTTACAAGGTTCCATGGGAGGAATTGGAAGAAAATAGGTGGGTATTCCTTCAAATTTGTGTTGTTTTATGATTAATTCATGTCGAAGAAGAGGTTATAACTAGCAATTTAAAGCAGATGATTTCATCAATTGCTTCATTTTTTATCTCTCAGCTGAGTGTCTCCCTCGAAGAACTGTTTCCCAGTGTTTTAGTCGTTGGAATAGAGTTCTTAATCCTGCAGTAGTCAAAGGAGCTTGGACAAAAGAGGTGCAACTCAACTACTTTTTGCTGCATTGATTTCTGTTGTTGCTGAATTTTTTTTTTTTAAATATAGAATTAATGTAGGATTATCATTTATGTCATTGTTTGAACCTTCAGGAGGATGATTGTATCATCAAATCGGTCAGAAAGTATGGTCCAAGGAAATGGTCTGTCATTGCCAAGTCCTTGCCAGGTCGCTTAGGCAAGCAATGCAGAGAAAGGTAAATTGAAATGGTAGAAATTTTCAGTTAACTCATCAAGTTTCTGTCAGGCATGGTCTTTGAATTCATCTGCAAATTAGGACTAAGTTGATTACAATTTATTTGCATTATATATACGTTAACCGAAAAACACATCTGAAATACAGGAAATTAGTCATGTTACCCTTTAGAAGATCATCTAATGTTGTATAACTTGGAAGTTGACACTGGCATTTTCAGGTGGTACAACCACTTAGACCCAACAATTAGGAAAACTTCATGGACAGAAGAGGAGGAGTTGACTCTCATTCGCAATCGTGAAACATATGGGAACAAGTGGGCCGAGATAGCGAAATTTCTACCTGGAAGGTGCATATTTCATATAAATTCCCTGGAGATAATATCTTTTTGCACTTAAACTTCCAATTAACTGAACCATTGATATATTTGTTACTGTACTTGTGAAATTTCTGAAATTTGTATGCCACTGTCTTAGCTCCATCGCAAATTCAGAAGTATGACCATTGACCAACATGAACTTGTCTTTTCGTTTTAATTATTGTATCTTATGATTTTTGACAGGACTGACAACGCAATAAAAAATCATTGGAATTGTATATTGAAGAAGAATAATCTAGGTTCAAATTCCCCTGATTCATCATTGAATTCATTCACAGATGGTTCTCTGAATTTCTGCTATTGTGTAACACAACCATACAGCATGGATTTCAAAGTGGAAGAAGAAATGCAAAATGTTGGTGAAAGCATCTCAGTTGACAGAAGGCTGAGGTTGCACAATATCTCTGAGGTAAGTAGCTCAGTATCACCTCCTGGAATTGGTGGAGTGCATAACCAAGTCGAACCAAATTATGGGGTGGTAGATCCCTCTGAGTCCTCAGTTGAGGCATATAACTTCATGAATAGATTACAGTATTATGATGACAGAGGTGCAAAAGATTGCGACATTACGAGTGAAAACTATGGAAAACATGATATTGAACTGAAGGACTTGATTTCCGGTTTGGATGGTACTGAATTTCCTACTGGGCATAATCACTTTCTGCATATCAGTACTCCTTTTTCATGTGCAACTCCTACTGATGTTGAACAAGGTAGCATTGTCAATGGTTATAGTCCAGAATCAATATTGAGGCATTCAGCAAGGACATTCAAAAATACTCCTTCAATTATAAGAAAAAGAACTTACAGAAAGGCCAATGTGGGTAACTCTTCGAACATCACCCACACCTCGATGAGGAAGAACTTTGCAGATGAATTTGCAGATGTCAGCTTTGCAAACATTTCTAATTCAGAGAAGGGTATTATGTCTTTATTTAGAAAGCCTGATTCTTCTGCTATTAAATCTCTAACAAGACGACTGGATCATGAATTTAACTTGGCAAGGGATGTGGCTACTGGTGGTGATGGTCCTGTTGGAGAAACTCAGTTCTTGCAATTACATCTTCAGATGTGATGTTTTTGGCAATTGCTTTGAAGTGGACCTAACATGGACAGTTGAGACAATTGCTCTCAGTAAGTGCTTTTACCCCTTCCAATTAATTTGCCTGAGCAGCCGTAAAAATGTTTTCTAGATCAAACTTTTTACTGATCAAATTCTCTACATTACTAGTATAATCTGTTGTAATAGGCATGATTAGAGATTATGATGTTGTTTGATGAATTTCTAGGTATAATGGAAATGGTAGGTCAGCTATTTTCAGCTGCTAGCTGAGCATCTTTTTACTGCATTAATTAGAATCTTCCTCCATTGTTCATATCTGATTTGTTATATAAAAAATTTTCCGTTGTGAAGAAGGAAAGCTATCTTTGTACTGGAAGTTTTAAGTATTTTAATTTTTCTGCCATACCCAAATCTCTATTTATCATAATTCAAAAAACATTATCTATTTTGTATATATTCCATCCTATTTTGTTTGGGAGCAGGAAATAAATATGAAGCATGGTGCCCATACAGCCCAATCAGCCATACCTAACACCTCACGAAAATGGCAACATTTAACTGTGTGTTTTATGCACGGCTATCTTATAGCTTCACTCCCATTTTTGCTTCATCCAATCCATTATTGTTATTATTATTATTTAGTGAGAAAAGCTGTATATATTACCCAATTGCCTTCTTGTCAACTTGCCCTTATCTATAATTAGCAGAAAATAGACGTCTTATCCTCTTTAAAAGGCAAAGAAGAAGCGTTAAGCAATATTTGTTCTCTTTAATCATCCATTTTTTGCATGGTAATTTAAAATATTTCCACGTTTTAATACTCTACTTTTTGCAAAAAAGAAAATGAATAAATTAATCAATCATCTTTTCATATGTTGGGTTGCTTGAAATTGGAAAAGCACACAATCATTATCCTTAATCACCATAATGGAAGTAAATCAATTTCTCAACCGAATTATTCTTTCTAATTAAAACTCGTAATCTTCCCATTATTAAAGTTTCAATTTTTCTTTATTGAAGTGAAGAAAATAAAAACATGAAAAATTGAAACTTCAACTAATTTTGGTTGCCAGCTTTGGGTGGCTGGTCATGGATGCCTCTTTATCACCTCTCAAACTGTAATAATGGCGAAAGCTTATATTCAAAAAGAAGTGGGTTTTACGCGCTTAGCAGGCGACTGGATTTAACGTTAACTTTAACAGTAAAAAGCGCGCGAAAAAACAACCCATAACCTAACTGCAACAAAGAACGAACAAGCTGAGCTGTGCTGCCTCCTTCCTTTTTGATAATTTTTTTTTTGTTCCTCTAAAATTCTTATCCCAAATTTTTAACTATCTCCCTTGATTTGCTCAAACAAATTTGTTCTTTCCCTTTACTCTATAAATACCGAACCATTCTTCTTCTCCACTTCTTCTCTCACTACTTAATCTGGATTTTCTACTTTGTCTTCTTTCGCTTTCGTCTCTCTCTCTCTTTCTCTTCAATTTCCAAAACTTATCTTTCTTTTTTCTGGTTCTGAATTAGTTTCTTGATTCTTTTTGCTTTCCTGAATGGGTTCTTCGATAATGGCTGATCCAACGATTCTTGTGACTGGTGGTGCTGGGTTTATTGGGAGTCATACTGTAGTGCAGCTTCTGAAAGAGGGTTTTAGGGTTTCGATAATTGATAATCTTGATAATTCTGTCATTGAAGCTGTTGATAGGGTCAGGGAATTGGTGGGTCCTGAGCTTTCTGAGAAACTGGAATTCAATTTGGTATATTTTCTTTTCTTCATCTTGTTTTTTCTCCAAGAAAATGGAATGGGTTTTGTTAGGTTCCGGAAATATTGGAACTATTATATAGTAGGAGAAATTGAATGGAGATTTTATTTTCTTGGGTTTTTGCTTTTGGGTTTCAATTATGAATATCATTTCTGTTCTTCCAAATTAGTTATTGGGGTGTATTTTTTGCAGGGTGATCTTAGAAATAAGGAAGATCTGGAGAAGTTGTTTTCTCGTACTAAGTAAGTGATTATGAGAGAGATAATTGCGATTTTAATGATCATTTTCATGATTTTTATTTTAGTTTCTTTAATTCTATAGTTGACTTCTGCAACTGACAAGGTCAAGATTTCATTTAATATTCAATGGAGTTACCTTTGAAGTAAAACCCGATTATTCCAATTGTTCATATTTTTTTATTTTGGGGTTTACTGAAGATGGTTGCAATTCTTAAAGTATTCTTCCTACATGAGATTATGCCCTTTCAGTTATGAAACTTATTCTGATATTTGACACTGACAGATTTGAAGCTGTTATACATTTTGCTGGCTTAAAAGCAGTTGGGGAAAGTGTTGCCAACCCTCGTCGATATTTTGACAATAATCTGATAGGCACTATCAATCTGTATGAGATCATGGCAAAATATGACTGCAAGAAGGTAATTAACCATCATTTAAACCCTCTTGAACTTTTGAAGATTTCACTTCATTCCATGTAAATTCTGCTACTATTGGTTTTGTGATGTTTCTGCTGCTTTTTTTTGTACATCAGAAAGAGAAACATGCAATTATGATATTAGAAATGTCTTTAAGTATTCATATAATTTGCAATTCTTGACTGCTTGATATATAGTTCTGTATTTGTCTTGCCTTGAAAATAGATATCCGTTCACAATCTTTTGTTACTGAAAAGATTGATTCTGGTTGAAGATATTGTAATTCATAAATAGGGCTTTCAATTGGCTATTCATTAATTAATGATATTTATACATTCTTTGAACTTGCTGTATGTCTTCATCTTTCCTAGGATAATTCTGACTATTTTCCCTTAATTGAAACAATGGTTTTTAACTTTTATATTTATTTGTGTATGGGCTCCAAAACTAGATGGTATTCTCATCATCTGCCACTGTCTATGGCCAACCTGAGACCATTCCATGTGTTGAAGATTTCGAGTTAAGGGCTATGAATCCTTATGGTCGAACTAAGGTATGCATTGTTGTTTCCTGAAATCTCTCTCTTCCAGGGTCTCTTTTAAGTAATACATGATGATGTTTTGAAGTTTGATTAGCCCACTGCTATCTTTTTTCTCCATTACAGTCCAGTTGCTTAATATTCTTCTGCTATCCCTTTTTAGCTTTTCCTGGAAGATATTGCTCGAGATATACAGAGGGCAGAACCAGAATGGAGAATCATTTTACTGAGATACTTCAATCCTGTTGGAGCTCATGAGAGTGGCAAACTTGGTGAAGATCCCAAGGGTATTCCAAACAATCTGATGCCATATATCCAGCAAGTGGCTGTCGGCAGATTGCCTGAACTCAATGTATATGGCCATGATTATCCCACAAAGGATGGTAGTGCAGTAAGTATTCTTCTACGAGCGTTGTTATTTACTCGATTGCTTCGAATTTCTAGTCATATTTTCATGAAATGCATTTATGAAAATCATCCACTGGTCCTGTTTTATTTGGATTACGCACTTATAAAATGATATCTAATGGTTTCATTGATAAACAGATCAGAGACTACATTCATGTTGTGGACTTGGCTGATGGACACATTGCCGCTCTTCGAAAGCTTTTCGCAACAGAGAATATAGGTATGCTTGCTACTCTTCAAAAACTTGTTACTTTAAAGGAGGAATGTTTGATCATTTGCTAAGTATGTATCCCTTTGTATTTAGGTTGTGTAGCCTACAACTTGGGTACTGGACAAGGAACATCTGTACTTGAAATGGTTGCTGCATTTGAGAAGGCTTCTGGCAAGGTAACTCCTCTTTTCACTTTCTCTTGCTTGTTGTCGGTCACTGTAAATGACTCGTGACTTAACAATCTGTTGGAAAAATGAATTTTCAGAAAATCCCTATCAAGCTGTGTCCAAGAAGACCTGGAGATGCTACTGCTGTATATGCTTCCACGGAGAAAGCTGAGAGAGAACTTGGCTGGAAGTAAGTTCTGATTCTATCTGCTGAATGTTTCAGCATAGCAGTTTTTTTTCTGTTTAAATGTATCTGAATGAGCTTTTTTGGATGACATTTTCAGGGCGAGATATGGAACTGATGAGATGTGCAGAGACCAATGGAATTGGGCAAGCAAGAATCCATGGGGATACCAGTCAAAGGCAAAGCCATGATAGCTTTTGTTGCTCGTAGCTTGTAAAAACTACACATTATTTTGATCCCTTCTCCTCTGATATATACTAAGGGGATTATAAAAACTATAGGAAAAAATATCAGTACATTTTGTGACTTCAATTGATAGGGCTTGTTCTTTTTGTGCCTCTATACATATATTTTTTTTAATTCTTGCAAAATAAAATTTCTTAGTATCTCTACTTCAGCTCTAATTGCAAGGTAATAACTAGCAGAATTCTATTTTAGCTTAACTTCGTTGTTTAATAATTTCATTAGTAAAATATTTGCTGAAACCCCACATATATATATATATCAAAGTTGACCCCAGCTTGTTTACTGGTTGCGTTTCGCTCTCACTTAACTGCCTTCTGTTTTAAAATAGAGCAAGAGGGGGGAAATATAATAAAAGAACAATTTTGAAGTTAAAATTGTCCGTTAACTAACTAACAACAATAAATGAAATAGCTTTGATAGAACATTTGACTGTTTATTGTTCATGCTTACTTGACAAAAATTAAAGTCATCTCTGTAAGTTTTCCCTCACCTTCCTTGAAATTGCATAAACTTATTGTCAAATGGCAAGAAACTTACTCGAGCCTTAAAAACAAAAGAAAAAGAAAAAGAATCTTTTCATTTTTGTAATTAACAACTAAAAAATGAAACCAGAAGAGTTGAAGGTGGATTCCTGTAAAACAATGGCTAGTGTCTCAGCATCCCCTCTTTCAGTCATTTCTCAATTTCAAAGGCCACTCCCAACACCTTCATCTGTCTCTGTTGCTTCAACCAGGGGCAGCTCCAGACCTTCCCTTCGTCTTTCTCGTCTGGCTCTTCGGTTCATCGCACTTGTACTCTCTTTTGTCTCTGCCCTCTCACTGGCTTTTCCATCATCATACAAGAAGGGTCAATTCAATGATTATTCAGAATTAACGTAATGTAACAATAGACTAGAAGAAGATTTATTACATAATTGTTCATTCATAAACTGGTCATCTGATTTTCTGCAACTCTCCTTCCTTGATTTAGGTACTGCTTTGTGGTATATATTTTAGCTTTTGCTTACTCTGCTTTTCAACTCTTCAAAGGTGTTTGTGATATTGCACAAACAGGAGTTCCCATCTCTGATATGGTCTCTGATTACTTGAGTTTTATACTTGATCAGGTATAGTTTACCCATTCCTTTGATGTAATAAATATATATCATTCTAAGAGGCTAATTCTTTGTAAGCATATTCACCCAGTTGGTGGCTTATCTTCTCATCTCTTGTTCTTCTGTTGCGATTTCGGCCACTCAACATATACCCAGAACTTCATCACTTCGGAAGACAACGATCATTTCCATCAGCATGTCATTTGCAACTTTCCTGGTTGTTGCAGGCTGCGCCATATTGTCAGGCTATAAGCTTTGTAAGAGGATCATATGGTAACTGGGCATGTCTTGTTTATTTGAATACAGAGATAGATCCCTTCAAAACGACGCCTCTGCATTAGCATATAAAAATTAGGGAAATGTCTCTTTTTCGACCTGTATAATATCTGATCACACTGCTTCCTGCTTTGTTTGATGTAACTATTGAATACTGTCAGATACATTGAATTCGTTGGTTAATAAAGTGTTAATATTTCTGATGTCATATAACTATGAACTTTGATTTTCAATGTAAACATATATCAACATCAAATTTAAACCTGAAAAGGAATGGAGCTGAAATAACAGAAACCAGAAGATATGGCAAAAATGAACTGTCAAAATACACATCTACTTTGAAGAATATTACAAAGAAACCAGAAGATTGGTTGGCTTAATTCATGAAAGAAAAGAAACTATGCTGAGTAAATAAGATGCAAGTCAATTCAGAGCCTCTGAAGGTTTCTTCTCTTCTTTTTCATCTTCTTCTGCTGTGACAAGCTTTCCCTCTGTAAACTCACAAGCACGAATAGGTACTCCAAGCTGCTTCTGCATCTTTTTCACAACAAACACTTCTGGCTCCTCACAAATGGTTACCACGCTGCCCTTCCTGCCCAAGCGACCTGTCCTGCCAGCTCGATGGGCATAGTGAATTGCATCTGTAGGTAACTCTAGATTAACCACAAGATCGCATTCCGGCACATCCAAACCCCTTGCTGAAAGTTCATTTGTTACTAAAACTCTCACCTCCCCATTTTTAAATTTCTTTAGAACAGTTGATCTAGCAAGTTTGCCAAGATCCCCATGTAGTTCTGCAGCTTTCATCCCACGAGCCTCTAATTTGAAGACAGCATCTTTTAGTTGCTTGGTGTGGTTCATAAAAGCTATAACGGACTTAGCATCAAGTGCATGAACACATCTCCTTAATGTGTCAACCTTATGCTGTAACCTTGTGACGCAATGAAAGTGTTTCAAAGCTGGAGGAAGGCTCTGAACTACTGCCTGAGGCTGCGTATTTGAGCTGGAGCTTGAAGTGGATTTAGGCCCTGCAAAATTAACAGGTCCAGACGCAGTTAAAGATTCAAGTCCAGTAACCTTTTTGGCCTGTACAAGCAGTGGGTCATTTCCCCAACTCCTAGCTGCCCTCATCACTGAAAATGGCACTGTTGCAGAGACCAGGATTGTCTGGCGCTCAGCTCGCCTGGTAAGAGTGCTTTTTGAGCCAACAGGGTCTGCGCCTGATCTCCTCCCCACGTGGTCCAGTATCCGCCGTATGTCCTCACGGAAATTAAATGAGAGTAACTCGTCAACTTCATCTAAAACCAAAAAACGACAACCATGGGTGTGAAGTTTTCCAGCTGCACTAATTTCTGCAATCCTTCCAGGAGTTCCAACAACAATTACTGGCTTGTTTTTCTTAAGAGCTTCTTCTTGTCTTGATCGGTTTGCACCCCCAACAAGTTGCTGAACTGCTTTCTTGTTTGTTGGTCCCAGCAGCTTCTCAACTTCCCTCACAATTTGCATTCCCAGCTCCCTCGATGGAGCAACAATAACTGCATCAATCTCTGTCTTCTTCCCACTTCCCTTATCACCATTAGAAGAGTTATTCGTTAATGGTCCAACTTCAGACAGTATTGGAAGGAGATATGCAAGTGTTTTTCCTGATCCTGTATAAGACTGTATGACAACATCATGATTCTTAAGAATAGTGGGGATAGCTGCAGACTGAACATCAGTTGGAACTTTGAACCCTTCACTCTCCAACCTTTCTAGCAACAGAGGCGGGAGACCAAGCTCAGAAAATGACTTTGCAGAAAATAAAGCAGTATCTATTTCAATTGATTTTTTGACAGGAACAGCTCTAGCTCCATGTTTTCCAAATGTCTTCACTTTACTTTTAGTGACTTCAGTAGATGAATTCAGCACGACGTTCTTTGATGTCTCAAACTCATTCTTGAATCCCACACTTGCAAGAGTAAGAGGCCCCTCATCTTGCCTAACCTTAGTGAGAAAACGGACCTTGCGATGGCACCAAGCGGTTCTAGAGACATGGGATACCTTCTGGAAGGGTGATGACTCTCCAAAAAGGAGAAGCAACCTTGTAGATACTAATGCAGGCATATTCAGTAGTTCTGATCAGATCATTAGAAATCAATTACCGGAAAACTCACAAATAATACTATTTAATATGCCTTTGAAGCGCACACAGGTTGCTCTCTAACTGCAAATTCAAGATCACAAAAAAGAATTACAAAAGCTCATAATAAAGAAAATAAAATCATTAGGAAAACATAAAATCATCCCCATCAAGGAAAAAGAAAGAGAAATCTCAAAGGTTCAATTTTTTAGAGCCCCAAAATGGTCGAGACATTTCCTCAAACAGTTTGAATGCATTTCCACAACAAAAATTGCACACCCAACATACTTAGACTTTGCAACCAAAGGAAGCGTAACCATTGGAATTTAGAAGCAATAAATTGACTTACAGCAAAACAATGATTTATCCTCTCTCGGCTGTGAATGAAGAGCGTTGCTGCATAGAATGACTTCGAATCTTAAAGAATTTATCCTCTTGGTTCCTAAATAGCAAAACCGATAAACTGTTAAAAAAATTAATAGATCACAGGGGTGTGCAAAATCGGTTCCAAACCGAGGGCGAACCGAAAATTTTGAACGGATAGGAGAACCGAACCGAAAGAAGGCGAAACGATCATGAACTGTTATAAACAGTTCGGTTCGGTAATTAACAAAAAACCGTTCTAAAATTCATGAAACTCTGCAAATTTTGTTATTAGTAGTTAGATGCGCTATGGACAAGAAAAACATAAATAAAAACCAGAATTTACTAAATTTGTTCCTTTCTTCACTAAAACAGAGATGTGGAGAGAGTAGGGAAGGGAAATGAATGTCGACTAGTGATTGGGAATTGGGATGATTTCCAAATCATATACAAGTTTTCCAAATTGCCAACTGCAATATGCAAATGAAGCAACCAACTTGTATATATTAAATTGAAATGATTGAGAAAAGCTACAATTTTCTGGAGAAAAAGAATACATAAAAACACATCAAAAATAGCAAACGTACAAACCCATAAATCAAATTGAAGACTAAATATGTCATTTCATCCAACATCCAAAACAGCACTTTAGTAGAGACATAGATGGGTATTTAAGCATGAACCACAAAACGATTGAGGAAGACTAATATCCAATAAATTCAATTATGGTACCTGATTTGATGAGAATAGCTTCAGCTGCGACGCGGTTGAGGAAGACGTTCACAGCAAGATATACCCGCTTGTCGATGAGCGGTGGCGATAGGGTTGGGTTGGTGGTGAGGGCGGCCGAGCGATAAGAAAATCGTAGAAGTAGAGTTCTGCTGCTGTTTTGCGCCGTCTTAAGATTAAATAAAACGACGCTGTTTTGGACTATTAGTTATGTGTTTCAGATCTCAATTCGGTTATTAACTTAGTGAACCGAAACAGAACTGAAAAGATATCGGTTCAAAGATTTATAGACTATAAACCAAACCCACCAATTGATTTTTAGCTAAAAATTCAGTTCAGTTTAGTTCTACAGTTCAACAGTTTGTTTGCTCACCCCTAATGCCACTTGCATTGGAAGGTGGAGTAGGAAGGAGAAGAAAGAGTAAGGCACGGTGGAGTAGTGCATTGGTGGAGGAGATGTTGAAGTAATAGGGCAGCACATTTTTCAAGACACATGAGGAGATGTCCTCTACACCCAAGTAAAACTTTTTATTTCTTTCGTGGAAAGATATATTGTTATGTGACAGTAGACGTGGCCACAGTCTGGGCCGGGCCGGTTCCAGGCTTCGGCCCCGGCCCGCCGGGTCACGGTTCGTGAGACATGCGAACCCTAACCGGCGGTTTGGCGACGGGTTAAGGACTGGTGGTTTGGGACGGTTTGGGGTGGTTAAACCGGCGATTCGAAGACGGTTTGGGGCGGTTAAACCGACGGTTCATCACGGGTTTAACGGGTCCAGTTCCAAATTTACTCGAACCTGAACCAGCCCGTCCTCTAGTCAGTTCAGCTACGGGCCGGTTCAAGCGGGCCAGCCAGGCCGAACCGGCCCATGTCCATGTCTATGTGACAGCTTATGTTTTTATTTGTTTTTAAAATAATAAAAAAATAATTTTGTATTCATCTTTTAAATGATAAAAAATCAATTTAAGTAAAATTAATTTATTTTAATTAATTTTGTAAATTTTATTTTTGTACAATTAAGAAAAATAAATTTAGTTCTATTTTTTTAATTTATTATAAAAAATAGTAATTGTCATTTTTATGAGTAATTTTATTAAGTTAAAGTTAATTTTAGAATAAAAATGTTTATAATAAAATAATTAGGTGGTAGTACGACTTTTGATAGAAAAGAGGTAGAGGAGTTATGGAAGAGTTGTGTGATGGGTCTACAAAAGCCGATGTGGAGGAGAGATGTGTTTAGTAGTCCTCCATCTAGTATTCATTCTTATGCAAGTAGCCTAATCGTCGCAGTCCTCGAACGAAAGTGCTTTTAAGATGTGTCGTCTGCATTCTTTCCTTCGGAAAAACAAATATTTCCTTAGAACTTCACTTGAAGCATAAGATATAGCCTTCCATAAAAATAAAAATCATAGGATATATGTTATAGCCAATCATGATGTGGTTTGAAACACCAAAAGGTATGAGAGTTCAGTCTATAACCAGTTAGGGCATACCAAAATCACTATCCGATTTCTAAGAACTAGTCGATGTTTACAGCGGATTCATCAAAAACATCAGTGTCATAATAGCTCCAATGGCAGAATGTTTGGAGAGTGAAAGCTACACTTGGAATTCTTAAGCTAAGTTTCTTGGAAATTAAAGAGAGAATTGCTTTAACTCATCTCCTAGCTTTTCCTGATAATGACAAGATTTTCAGGATTGATTTTGATGCAACAACTTGGTGCTAAGAATTCAATTCCTTACTTTAGCAAGAAGCTAGATGGAATGCAACAGAATTTCTCAATCTATGACCTTACCTTAAACTCCATGCTCTTGTTGAGGCTCTGAAGTTTTTGGAGGCATTATCTTATTTAAAATGAGTTTTTTTTTTTTTTTTTTTTTTTTTTTTTTTGTGTATTGAGCCTGAAAATCTATCGTTTCACTATTTTGTCATTTCACTAAAATATCCCTACTTAATCAAACTACCTAAAATATGCTTCATAACTCTAAATTTCACCATGAATTCAATTATACTAACATTCTCAATAAACCAAACACAATAAACACTGTAGATGTTATAGTATCTATCTCTGATGACCGTATTTATCTCTGAATCTGTTCAAACTTGTCCAATTATGCAGCTGAATATGAATTGTAATATTAGTTTTGGAGGTGAAGGAATGCCAAAAAGTTAAAAAGAAAGAAAAACTTTTTTTTTTTATTAAAGTCCAGAATTGTTTACAATTGATATTCCTAAATGTTTTAGGAATTGTATACAAAATCAAATTCAAAACTTACAAATTGTAAACATATATAAACAACTCCAAAATAAAGAAGAGATTATTATGCCTCCTAATTAAAAACCCTAATTCCTTCTGCTATCAAACTTTACATAGTATTAGAGCAATCAGTTTTCGGTCAAAAGACCTGAATAATTCTTGTTAGCTCATCATCTACCAGGAACCATCTCAATGGCCGATGAAGTGAGCTCTTCTACAATAGAAACCCTACCAAACCAGTCAATCCAAATTAGTCAGCTTCTGTAACTCTTCCAAAAGTTGAATACGCAAAAACCTACCATAGAAACAGTAACAAACCAATCAATAATCCTTTCAGAAAAATTTAATCACAACAGTTATACAAAATGGTCGAAATTGATGCATCTAGCCATCAGTGGTAGGGGAAGGCTCAGACACATCACTGCCATCCCCCCGTCGGTTACCGATCCAGACTATAATAGATGGGCACAAGTTGATTCGAATGTTATAAACTAGACTTGTTGCTAAAAGATTTATCCAAACTTATGGTATTGACTACTTAGAGACTTTCTCTCTGGTAGCCAAAATAGATACTACAGGGTTTTATTCTCTATTGTGGTAAACAAGGACAGGCCTCTACATCAGTTTGATGTGAAGAATGCCTTTCTACATGGTTATTTAGAGGAAGAAGTATGTATGGAAGTTCCACCAGGTTTCTCAGAAGACTTTAAAGCTCAAGATGGGTGTAGGCTTAGAAAGGCACTATATGGTCTAAACTAGTCACCTCGTGTTTGGTTTGGGAGATTCACTTCAACTGTGAAAAGGTATGGATATCACCAAAGTAACTCTGATAATAAACTTTTTCTAAAAAGAAGATGAGAATTGGTGACATGTCTTATTATATATGTGGAAGATATGATCATCACAGGAAACGATAGAAAAGAAATCATGTCCTTGCGAGGTAAACTTTTCAGAGAATTTGAAATGAAAGACCTAGGTAGACTAAAATATTTATTGAGAATTGAAGTTCTCAGATCAAATAAAGGAATCTTTATCTCGCAAAGGAATTACATACTAGATCTCCTAGCTGAAACATGATGATGGATTGCAAGGTAGCTGATACTCCTATAATTGTGAACCATGGACTCAAGATTGTTGAACGAGCTGAGTTAGCCGACAAGGGACAGTACCAGAGGTTAGTTGAAAAACTTATCTATCTTTCACATACTAGACCAAATATTAGTTGGTGTGATTAGCCAGTTCATGCATAAACCTTAAGTGGAACAATTAGAAGCAATTTTCAGAATCATTCGATACCTAAAGGGGTCAGTTGGGAAGGGAGTCTTGTTTCAGAGAAATGGCCATTTAGATATGTAGGCCTTCACTGATGCAGATTGGGCCGGAAACCTTATAGATAGAAGGTCAACTTCAGGGTATTTCAAATGGTGGGTAATAACCTAGTTACCTGGAAGAGTAAGAAGTAGAAGGTAGTTGCTTTATCTAGTGCCGAAACAGAATTTTGAGGAATTGCTTGTTGTTTAGCTGAAGTATTGTGGATAAGGAAATTACTGACAAAGATAGGGTTTCCTCCAAGGAATGCTTGTAAACTATTTTGTGATAGCAAGAGAGCAATAAGTATTTCAGAAAATCCAGTGCAACATGACAGAATAAAACATGTGGAGGTTGACAGACATTTTATCAAAGAAAAATTGTAAGATGGAAGTATATGCTTACCATTCATGCGATCGGAAGGGCAACTCACAGACATACTCATTAAAGCAGTCCTTGGAAAAACCTTTAGTGAGTTCTTAGCTAAGTTGAGCGTAGATAATCCTATGATCCAACTTGAGAGAGAGTGAAAGAATGCCAGAAGTTTAAAGGAACGAAAAACTTTTCTTTTATTAGGGTCCAGAATTGTTTACAACTGATATTCTTAAATATTTTGGTAATTGTATGCAAAATCAAACTCAAAACTTACAGATTGTAAGCATATAAAACAATTCTAGAATAAAGAAGAGATTATTATGTCTTCTAGTTAAAATCCCTAATTCTTTCTAGTATCAAACTTTACTGGAGAGGGAGGAATGCAATAAAAAGTTGATTATAGAAAAAAAAAAAAAGGCAGAAATGATGAGTTTTTTTTTTTTTTTTTTTTTTTTCCAATGAAATGATGAGCTTTTGATATCATAATACTACCGGTACAAATATTTAATATAATAATTAATATTTGTTGCATTGCCCGCACCCTAATATTACACCGAGTACTTCTTAATCGTATGTCATTCTTTTGCTGTTAAATACACTTACGAGAGGGTGATTTTGAGGTAAACATGAGAATTTTGCAAGGAAAATTTTAGTGGCAAACAAAGAAATACTCAAGAAAGTACAAGTTTTTAGTAGGAAATGGAATAAGCAGGCAAACCCTTGCTCTTCTCATCAATATTTTTCTTTTTTATTATTTAAATTAAAACCACTAAAAACAAACAGAAGCTACAAAAATAAAATTAAAAAATTATTATGTATCGAGCACAAAACAATAATAAATAAGATAATTCATAAAAGAGAAACATGGTGCTAAAAACTAATTATTAATGTGTTGTATCTGGTAAGCAACAGATTAAAGGAAAGCGACGGAAGAAATAATGTTTCTTTTTTTTTTTTTTAATAAAAAAAAGTAGATATATGATGGAAGAAACAATGTTGTTGAGATAATTAACGTTAACAAAGAATCCATGTAAATTATTTACACAAGTAAGTTACATTTTAAAAACTGCAAACATCTCAACTCTCAAATTAATAGTTATTCTCACTAAACTCTCATTAATTAACATTACTCCACTGGTTCAACATCCATCGTGGTTTCTTCTCAATCTAGATTTTATTTGCACCAAAATATTAACAATAATGCCACTGATTCCTTTCATAGATCAGTCCATATTTTGTAAAGCTAAGGGTATAGAAAGACCCCATTCATTAATCAGGTTAAAACTCTTGTTTAATGTGGGATTGAAGTTTGGAGCATGACACTGACAAAGAAAATAATTAACACCCAATCAAATATTCCCCAAAAAAAAGCATAAAATAAAAATTATTACAATTAAAGTATAACTTATCAACAAATCAAGAAAGAAACTTTATTTAATCTTGTTACCAGACAAAAGGGATCTGGAACTGATCATGGTATGAATAATCATCATAATTTGTTTTGTATTTTATTACTAATAATATAAAGACTTAAAAAGCAAACATCCTTTTATTTAACTAAATTATATAAATGAAAAGTGCAGAAAAATCACCACTAAACTCATCTTTCAATTAATAAAAAATATTTCACAATATATATAAATATACTAAAATATTTGATAATATAACTGTTTTCAATATGAAGACAATAGTCGACATAATTTGCATATATACTTTGGATTGTCAAATTCACTCCCTTCTACAACTGATGTATGAATTTTTTTTTTTTTAAAAATAATAATCAACATCAGTAATAAAAATACAAAATTTCAATAATAGATACTAATTAGAAAATTGAAAAATTAGGATTTCTCTTAAAATCCATTGCATGCAATGAAACTTACAGATATTGAATATAAGAAAAATAATAATAGAAAAGTGAAAATTTAGGTTTTATAGACATTAAAAATTACCTTAATTGGATCAAATTCCTTGTAGACAGATGCAAGATGAGAAAGAACCAAAACAGAAAATTGGAAAGATAGGGAAATGATAAACAGTAGCAAGATTTTCTATTTGAAATTAATAGCGTATGGTAGGTCCAAAGTTAAATGAGTTAGGGTTGTCCAAGCTCGGTTGGGTACACTGAAATGAACCAAACTGAAATTGAACCCAAACTGTTTGTGTTGGTACAAGAATCGAATTGTGAGAAAGAGAACCAATCGCAAATCGATTCGGTTCAGTTTATAAAAAAACCGATATAACAAAAATTTGAGATGTGCCTTATAATAACTACTAATAGAAATCCTACTAACAAAAATTTGGTTAATTAACTGAAAAATTAAAACTGTAGGACCAATCATTTAAGCAAAAATCATTCTGCAGAGTTTTTGCTAACTTTTTTTTTTTTTACCCAACCCCAAAGTAGAGTATAATTTTGGATCTGTTTTAAGTTGAAAGGGAAAACCCCTGTGCTGTAATAGATTGCTAATTCAGCTTGTACTTGTTTTTTCCTACAATTCAGCTAGTACTGACTACAAATTTTTGGTGCAGTGCAGCAGTAATTTTAATTCCATTTGGTCCAGTTGGATACTCTCATTCTAGGGGACCCTATAAACAAGATGATACTTAACACGTGTCAATAAAATATCTCAAGACTGACCTCTCCAGTTTCTGATATCTAGTAGCTTTCGGGTGACCTAAAGGGCAAACATATCCTAAAAAGATTTTGGAATCCCATGGTCCATTTACTCGACACGTGTGCCACAACTACCGTAACAATAAAAAATACCATTCTTCAACCGTCGTATAACTTTAGGAATCATTAACGAATGAAACGATGACGTAGCGTTAAGAAAAAAAGAGAAGTTTCTCGAAAGGACGTAAAAGATTTAGCCATATTTACAAAAACACGCACGACACGAATTCTTCTCGCGCCTTCCACTATTTTCTTCTCGTATGTGGGCCCTATCCCTTTTACCCATTATTTTTTATATTATATATATTTTTAATTCGAGAAATTACTTTTTTTTATTGCTCTTTCCTTCTCGAACCCACGGTTTCTCTTCCTCTTCCCTCGCCTTATCGTTTACTCCACCCAGAACCTTCTAGAAACAACAAAACCAGACACCCTGTCTCTCTTCTCCTTCTCTCCCGCTAGATCAACGTCTTGCGAGAAAAGGTTGAATGAAGTGAAGGATTTGATTGTATTTCCACTTCAGTAGTTAAGTAAAAAGTACGTGGTTTTGTTTCGTGCTGTTGCTTGGCTGGCGAGAAAATCATCCCATTTGCTGGAAAAAAATAAGGTTTGATTAATTACTTTCTTTCTTTAGTTATGTTTGAACATGGTGCGTTTGTTTTAACTTTTGAATGTGATATCTAGAAACTGTTGTACATTTTAGATTATTTCAGCCTTCATTACCTATGTAACTCACCTATATGTATTAACTTCAGCAGTTTTCAATTCGCTATCCAGAATGGATTTTCTTTGTTATTTTATTCCCCTTTATTTTCCTTGACTTTCCTTGGGAATTCAATCTCCAGTTATTTTTTCTATCATATCAATAATATTGATATATTCCATTTTTAATTATTTTATTAAATGTGATTTTATGAGTTTTATTCTTCAATTTCAGACAGTACGCAAGAATCTGTCGCTATAGCTGCCTGTTCTATAGGGTTCGGATCTGAGACCGAACCCAATGATGCCATTACCGGTTGAACAAACCGGCGAATCAACCGCCACAGGAGGAGGAGGAGGGTCAGGAAGTGGCGGAGACTCGCAGAGATCTCTTCCTACTCCATTTCTCACCAAAACTTATCAGCTCGTTGATGATCCATCCGTTGATGATTTGATATCTTGGAACGAAGACGGATCGACCTTCATAGTATGGCGTCCAGCTGAATTTGCGAGAGACTTGCTTCCTAAATACTTTAAACACAACAATTTCTCTAGCTTCGTTCGCCAGCTCAACACCTACGTGAGTTTTCATTTCTATAAATTAATATGATTAGTATTTTATGTAGTGTTTTATTTTGATCTGTTCTATGTGTCTGTTTCAATCTCTAGGGATTTAGAAAAGTAGTGCCGGATCGTTGGGAATTTGCCAACGATTGCTTCAGAAGAGGGGAGAAAGAATTACTTCGTGATATTCAGCGCCGGAAAATTTCACCGGTGCCGACGGCAACTACTACAGCAGCGGTAACCGTTGCTGCGATTCCAGTGGTAGGGCGTATAGTTTCTCCAACTAATTCAGGCGATGAGCAGGTAATTTCATCGAATTCTTCGCCGGCAGCTGCCCCAATTGCGACACCGATTCTCCGTACAACAAGCTGTACCACGGCGCCGGAGCTTCTAGAAGAGAACGAGAGATTGAGGAATGAGAATACACAACTAAACCAGGAGTTAAATCAATTGAAAGGCTTATGTAACAGTATTCTCGCATTAATGACGAATTACGCTTCTGGCCAACCAGACAATCGTAACAATTTACCAGAGGTGAAACCTCTAGACTTGTTGCCGGCAACAAAGGTGGTAGCAAGACAAGAGGAAATCGCCATCGGCGGCGGCGCTACAGTGTCTACGACGACGGCGGAGATGGATATGATACCTAGGCTGTTCGGAGTTTCAATTGGGGCTAAGCGGATGAGAAAGGATGAGGAGGAACAGAAACAACAAGGGAGTAATAATCAACAACCGTCTCAAGAAAATGAATCCAGAACCGACGTCAAATCAGAGCCGCTGGATGGGAAGACCGAGCAAAGCGAGCATCACCGTGGCTAGAGCTGGGGAAATGATTGATTAATTAATTTTGATGCATTGGATTATCTTAGATTGACTGAGATAATCGTGATGATCGCCACCGTTGAAATGGGAATGGATGACACGTAAGCATTCCATTCTAGTTGCATCTCGAAGCTGTATAATTGGTCGTCTACACACGAAAAAGGGAGTAGCAGCCGACGGTTTTTGGGTCCGCGAAGAGTTTCAAAAACGGTGCGCATCATGAGTGGGGAAAACCAAATGTCCCCATTAGAATTTGGTGTTGAGAAGTTATTTATTGACAAGGATAGAAAGAGGTTTGTTGGGATTAACAGTTTGAGCATTAAAATTGGGATACAAAAGTTAGCTCCAGGTTTGAAAAAGATACACTCACTCGATGTGACTGTAATGTTTGTCTGAGTTGAGTAGTGGGAGAGAGAGATGAGAAGTTGAAAATGTCTCTAAAAAAGGACATGGGATGAAGAAATATGGGCGTGTTCATGTTTGGAAGCAGTTGCTTCGGAGGATATTTCGAATGTTACCTGCAAGTGTGTATTTTCCTTTAATTCAACAACTTCCAAAAGAATAACTTGTACATAAATTATGGTAAGATAATTGTTCATTTGTTGAAGAGGTATTAGATATTTTTACTATTTTTTCATATCACAGATCCTCAATTCTTTGTAGAAATAAGCTTCCGCAATGAAGTGAAAATGAACTTCAATTCATTTGGCAGGAGGGACGGGTTGCGTTGGTTGAATAGCAAATAACGGTGCCTAATTTGCACCGGCTCTCAACAGAGATTTCCGACGAAAATTTCTGTTTGGTTGCTTTAATTTATCTTGGAAATCACCCATTTTCTGCCTAATTCCTCTCTAACTTGGAAAAAATACAGTTTACCAACTACTTTAATTTTCCACTCAAGTTTGCAGGTGCGCGTGTATACTAATTTTCCAATTATTCATTTAATTTACTAACTTACAACTTTTGTTCTCTCAATTAATTTCTAACTAAAACTCTTCTTCAAATTAATTGAAATATTTAATAATTTAATTAGCAAAAATAAAAATCTAGAAAATTAGATGATAACTAAATAATCCAACATTTCCATAATTTTCATAATACGCTCCTATAGATTTTCTTTTTTGATGCGTTATAGGAGGATATTAATTGTTGTACTGAAATAACATTGTACCTACACAACAAAGAATTGTAGTTTTTTTTTTTTTTAATTAATTTCAATTCGAGACCTTTTTCACATTATATACATTAAAAAAATTAATAGTATAGTGGTTTTACTTGTATTCGTATAAATTTCGGAGCATGTTCCAAATCTCCAAGTCGTGATATCACAACTTGTCATTTTCCTGAATTTAATGAAGAATAAACATTTTTCTAATTGTGTTTAATGGATTAAATAATACTTTTTTCATGCTATTAAACCATATTTTATGTGCCACTTTTGGAAATTTGTGGACTAAGGACTTCTCCTTTATTTATAACAAGAAAAACATGGCTGAGATCATTTCTCTTTTCAAATTCTAATAGTTATTATTATTATTATTATTTATTTATTCTTTCTACTTATAAATAATTGTACCAAATGTTTCTACAAGTCAATATAAATCATATTACCTTAGATTGTAATAACAAAACATGTGATGATTAAATTATTGTATACTCTATTACAGTTACTAATGCCAAGCGGAACTAAGGTGTAAAACTGAAAAGAAACAGTATCATTCCTCAATTTCAAAAATTTCCTATTAAAGAGTGGTGATCGAGTACTATTAGATATTAAGTTATAATATAGTGAAAATTTTAAAACAATTACACTGCTAAACAAAATTTAAACTTTGACATGTATCTTTAACCACATTTAATCAATTTAAAATTCTAAAATTTGATTATAGATCATAAATCAATCGCATTTTCAACAATATAACAATAAGCTATTATGTTAGATTATATGTTTAAAATTTAAAATTCAATTGAGTACGAAATTAATTTCTAAAATTTGTGATTTAAGAGTGAAGTGGACTTAGTGCTTAGCATAAAATAATTTTTGAAATAAACCCGCAAGAGTTGGAGTGCATTATGCTTCCTAAACGCCATTTCCATGGATACAAATATCTTCGCTCAATGCTTATTTTCCAAGTGCACACAAAATTAATCAGGTTTAACATCAACTTGGAACTGACATTGGCCTTCATACATTAACAAATCAAAATAATGGTTATCTTGTCTTGAATTGGAAAATTAAGTCAGCCAATGAAATGAAAAATCAAATTTTATACAATACTTTCGCAGAAATACCTTAATATGGCATGACTTACCCAGAAACTGCCTTGCTTTTTAAATGTCAGCAACGCTAGAAAACCTTCCAAGCAATAACTTTCAATCTTTCAAACTTCTGTCATCAAATCAAGTCACAGGTCCTAACTAATTCAGATATGAGCTATCTAATCAATTTTAAGTAACTTTTTATACGTATATGTACCCTAAGCTTTCCTTTGATTAAGGATGGAAATTACAGTCATTTCAGCTGAAGGTCTCAAGAACATGCCTTCAGGCCTTTTCTCTCACCGTCTCCGCCCCTTTATCACCGTCTCCACTTACCCGTCAGCTCCAATTACCGGTGATAAAAGGTGCCACGTGTATACAACAAGAATTGATGATCAAAGAGGAGTCAATCCTATTTGGGGTGATAAGTTTCATGTCCCTGTAGATACAGCCTTTCTTTCTAACAGAAACAATTATATATTCCTCCAACTCTACACCAAAAGGCTTATTATGGGAAAAGTGTTTTTGGGTTGGTGCCAAATCCCGGTCACCGATATTGGGTTCCCGCCGGAAAGTGCAGTGAAGCACTTGAGTTACCGGATACGAGCTAAAGATGGTACAAGAAGTCATGGAACTGTCAATCTTGCAATTAGATTAACTGGTAGTCAAGCGGTAGGCGACCAAAGATTAATAGTATCAGATACAGATCATGACAAAGGTTCCGATAATTATTGTCAACCGGTGATTGGCCTTCCGGTGGCCGTCTTCTCACATTTGAATATTTCTTAATAATTAATGTAATACATATGATGCAAGGCTGTAAAATAATATTAAACAAAGCTGGCAAAATCTTGCCCAAGAAATGGAGAAATGATTATATCCTTGTGTGTGTTTTTTATTTGACTTGTGCTTTTTTTATTTCCTTAATGTTCATTTTCTGGAATTTTTTTAGTCAGTTTCGATATGAGATTAAATATCGTACTTAAATTTAAATGTATAATAAATTTGTGAATTTTGACTATACAAAATTATTCCGTACGTAATTTGAAACATATAATCAAATATTTGTACATTTGATATCATAATTCAATACAATCAAACATATAATTTTTAAAAAATATATATATTATTTAAATGTAAGTAAAATAATTATCATTTTTTTTCTACAAGTTTTGGTGTCTGGAATAGGCAGATATTTTGCAAACAGTAAAGGTTATCCAATGAATAGTGGTTTGTTTCATTTTGTAATACAGTCAAAGAAGGAACATTTTAATTGTATAATAAGATTGATTTTCCAATTGAGAGTTTTTTATATTTATATATTAGAAAAAAAAGTCACTTTAAATAAGTTTCCTCATACTTTGTAGTGTTGAGGATGGGACCACTAAGTTGAAGAGAACAATGGATGACTTAGTGGAAATACCCCTACCAGAATCCTATGTAAACCTTAAATTTTAACCCTTCATTTTAGTCAAGAACTGCTTTAAGTTGGGGAGTGCAATTGAAGATTAACATTGACTTTTGACTCATGGCTGTTTCCTGGAACTTAACCCACTCAATGGTTACTAGTAGGAAAAGGCAAAACAAACTTTTAATGCGGCGCCGCAAACTCACCAATTCCAAAACTTGTAATTATCCAATACTATTACGATTTAATATTTATCTATTATTATTATTACTAACATATATATCTGTATGATTTAATATTATTTTTCTATTTATTATAATCAACTGACCTGTAAAATCGTCAAAAAAAAAACATTATACACGACACGGCAACCAGTCAGAGTTGAAGTGTGGAATCAAAGAAATTGGAGTGGACTTCCTCTACAATTCCAAATCTAAAACTCGCCTTCCTTTCTCACCCCTCACGCATCTGACACTAAGTTATACTTTTCTTTGTTTTTTTTCCTTTGAGGAGAATTAAACCCTGTAATAATAACAAATGAAGGAAGCTAATTTACCACTCTGAATGTATCCTTATAATGTTTATTTTTGGAAGCTGTAGTTTCAGACGCTCAAGCAAATGCTAATACACCAGCTAGAAGTGTTATTAGGTTCTAATCTATTGGAAAAAAAAGGAAGCTGATTTACTGAGCGCGTTAGCCTTTGCACTGCTTCTGATTTAACAGTTGAAGATTCTAATCACCAAAAATAACTACCACAAAAACACAAATTCTGCTAAACCTAATTGGCGGATATTTCACCCTCACTAATTTTATCTATAATCTATGAAATACATTAGTGTATGCCAACTCATTGCTGTTGGTTCATACTCAAGTATGCATTAAATTTCCATTTACAAGACAAAAATTGGCTTACTGGAAATGTGACGAGTTTTGGACGTCTCATTCTACTCCCTGCCACAAGATCACGGATGAAACTTCAACCTGTTATCATGGGTGTAGCCAGTTCTGATGTACCAGGTTACCGTGCAACATTCCTGATCTCAGAAGTTGCTTCTTGAAGTTTCTTCTTGATTGATTTCAAACTGGTCTGACCCTTTTTGTTCCAATGAGTGGAGTAACTTCGCTTGAGAAGATCTGATATAGGAGGTGATCTCAAAGATAAATCCTCGGACGGAGTGTCATCATAATCTGCCCACGGAAAGTAAAAAAAAAAAAAAGGAAAAAAAGTTAAGCTGAATTGTAGTTGGGGCAGATTAGATGTTAAGCATAACCGACACTGCCCAAGGCATGAGTCGCTTAGAATCTTCTGCCACAAAGTAAAAAAGCATTTAAGACTGCTCGCATAAGAAACATGAAACATAAGCTTCTTTGTTCAACAAGAACTGCATTTGGATTTTGATAGCAATCTCCAGAATTCCATACAATGCCCCCTTGAGGGCAGAGGGAAGGAATGGGAAAAAGGCATAAATTAAAGTTCAACTGGTAGAAATAGATCACAGAAGGCACGGTGTACTGGGTCATATGGGTTTAGATGAAATGAAATTATCAAATATGTTGTTGATCGGAAGTGCATGTTATGCTATGATATTATATGATTGTAATGGAAAAATCACCTGAAGACATAGGGAGCTCGTATTGCTGTTTCAGGAACTTCGAAGCCTCTCTGTCTTTCTTGTGGCACAGAACTCGTACTAAAGTTTGGGCATCTTCCAAGTGCGTCTGGCCATGTTTATTTGAACCCAATCTCACTGAGATATGTTCACTTGCCTCCATCAACATTTTAATAATTGTTCCCGTCTGCCAAAATAATAGCAATTGTCAAACTGCTTGTTCTACGTATTCTGTGACCAAAAATAAAGACTCAGTCATGAGCTACCCAACCTGAAGAGAATATAAGCCAAGTATCTGTTCAGCAAATTTTGCTTCCTGCTCAACTAATGAACGAGGAAGGCCTTCTCCGTCAGCTATAAAGAACTCCTACAAAAATAATCAATAACAAAAAATTCTTGTATTAAACCTTCACAAAACAAATCATTTTTTAAAAGATGTGAACAACAGTCTTCAAAGCTATAATTCTCAATTCACAAGTTGGAAGTTTCTGCATATAATTAATAACAAAAAAATCACGTATTAAACCTCCTCATTCAAATCATTTTTAAAAAGATCTGAACAATTGTCTTCAAAGCTATAATTCTCAATTCACAAGTTGGAAGTCTCTCCATATATAGTTCAATGTGTGATGAGAACACAGAAACAAGCAGATAATATATATATATATATATATATATATATATATATATATATATAGAGAGAGAGAGAGAGAGAGAGAGAGAGAGAGAGAGAGAGAGAGAGAGAGAGAGAGAGACCTTCAACAAGTTGAAGTCATCTTCCATCATACAAACATCTGAATCAGAAAATGCACGGGAAGGGCCTCCATCCAATAATACCCAAACAAATGCTTCCTGTTTAAGTAGGCAAGATTCGGATTACTAAGAATGGTATCTCCGCAAACTAGACAATAAAATGAAACTTACCAGCAAGACTTGGAAGATGCTTAAGACCAGACGATCTCTTAGAGCATCACCAATCAATCCACATATGAGATCGAGGACCTACATGCACAAGGGCATATGCATATGTAAATCCGGAGTACTGAACACATGTTACACCTTGACTTGAAAGAAAGAAAACTTGAGGAATGCGCACACATGTGCTTTAGTAACTTACAGCATCAACATGAGGAAGTAAACTTTCCAACCGAGAATTTGCTACCTCGCCACGATATAAATGAAACAAGAACTTGTCCCTCAAATCCCAAAACACAACTCTTGCTCCTGGAGGTTAAATTTTACAGAATAAATTAAGTTCATTTCACTGTAATTATCAAATATCAAGGAAACAAAGACAGTGTAATATAATAAGGCAACGATACTTTGAAGACAACCAATTTAGCACTAGAAACTTGAGGGGAAACATATATCATAAATTTAATAAATATAAAACAAACAAAGACTATCGGAAAGACAGGGAAGATTTGTAACAACAGACTATATGATAGTAGAATTATGATCATGGACTTAGATAATCTTTAGGGCACTTAGCAAAGATGAGACTTGAGGATGGACAAAGCCAATAGGAGTTAAAAAGAAGTAAAACTAAAGTAGTAAACTATAAACGTGGGTTATAAGAATATGACTCAATAATAAATGTAAATTCAAGTAACTTCCACAAGCTTACCAGAAAAAGCACAGAATTTGTTTATAGCGTCTGTAGCTGTTTCCTTGATGATGGAAAAAGTAGTTGCAAAGAGTGCATCAATAGCTTCAGTGGATGTTAGCAAAGTACTGTCTTCTTGGTGCTCATTGTTTGCTGCATTAAGTAGATGTTATCTCTTACACTGCCATATAATATAAGTCATAATTATAACTCAAAAACACATCAATGCACACCTTGGACGTCAACCATATTTCTCCCGCATAAATTTAAGTTTTTAACAGCTATATACGCATGCATATAAAATTGGTCTTCCAAAACACTAGAATACAGTGAGTTCCCCCAGAATAAAGATGGTGTTAAATCATGTATCATGCACCATGTGACCAGTGGAGAATGGAAATAAAGTAAGAAAAGAAGACAGATTTCTTGCAGTTCAATGGGTTACAAGCTGTCCACCCCCTTAGAGTGGATATAGAACTTTGACAAAAATAAGAGCCTAGAATTAAGAGCTGCTATATTCATTTAGGTACCAAATAGCTGAACAAACACCAGAGCTAGAAGAGAACTGTCACCTGCAGTTTCTTTTTTACATATTTCTATTATTGGACATCTCAGAGGAAAAAACAAATGTCAAAAGTATCTAACACTCAGATCTACTGATCCCAACCCCAACTCTGTCCTCAATCACCTAAGCCAATAAAATTTCCATCTGCATATTGTTGTAGTCAGTTATATGATACGTTAGAGAAATGCCTCTTCCTAGTACTCTGCTTTCAGTATTTCTTCCTTTTGAATGGATACTTGACAAATGCAATGACACATGCAAACTCATTTATGAAATACGGGAGATCTTTCTATACATGGCATAGGGTTTAGCACGACTTACTCCATCTTGAGCTATGAGATGGCTTCACCAGAGCCCAAGATTTTCTAATTCCATCTTCTAGTGTGCTAGTCTGTTTATTAATATACTGCATACCAAATGAAAGAGAAAGAGATCTATTAATGAAACAAAACAAGCAATTTGCATACCAAATGTTCTAGCAGGTGAACCAAAAGATTTACATATGTACATAAATAGGAAATTCTGTTATATTATCACAACTTAAGGTTTTTTGTCTTGTTCCAGTCATATGAATGCAAGCTGAATTATCACTGGAGCAAGGGCCTTTTTTTTTTTTTTTCGAAGTCCTTGCATACAGCTGCTTTTTCAGCCTAATTGATAAGGCAAACAATTCACTTACTTGAAGAGTATTCAACCTAATGCAGAGTTTTGGAATTGTCAACTCATTCAACTTATAATTGACATCATTGTCCAGTGGTGCACACTCCAGAAGCTTCTTCTTAATTACTGGAATAACAGTCTCCGTATAGCGAGTTAAAGGAGGAGTAGGTGGGTAAATATGATTCTTCTCAACTGCAACATTAAAAACATGTCAATAAATACCTAGCAGTAAACTAGGATTAAGATTCACAATCTTATTAGTGGCAACTGACAATAAAAACTGAAGATATCAGGGAGGAAAATTCTCTATAATTCTTCAGGTATTAGAGTCAGAAAGAATGTTAACCAGATCAATACCAAGAAATAGCATGAACATAATATGCTTTGAGGCAAAAAAAAAATCTGAGATCCAAGAACAATAGCATTTGACACCAAATCCCATCTATACACTCCAACTATTGCTTATGCCAACTAGTAGTAGTTGGGTTAGTTACTTATACTGATCTGTTTTCATTGACTTGGAAATCCTGCAGGACTAAAAATGGGAAGTGGACAAAGGAGAAGAGGCTTCAAAAAGCCACAAAAGTAGATATGAAAAGGGGAGGCTATCAGCTAACATCCATCTCTATTCTTCTACCAGATTAGAGCCATACAACAACAATCACCAAGCCTTAATCCCAAACTAGTTGGATTCAGACTCAGTTATAGGAATCATTTATTACAGATATCTGCTGTCTCAAAGATTTATTCCATGAATCCTTTGCCTGCATTTTGATCTGCCTGTAGCTAGATCCTCACTAATACTCCAAGTGCATAAATGTTTAGCAATAACTTAACTCCAAAGTAATTTCTGTCTTTCTCTTCTCTTTTTTGGTACCCAAGCCGCTTAAGTATCTCATTTGCAAGGCAAGGAATGAAGGAGAAGATATGTTGTGAGGATATACTTGTGTTTTGTGATTGTTTTTTGGTAGTTACTGGGATTTATTAGTCAATAACAGCTGTCAGCAGAGTTCGTTACATGTCAGCAAGTTTGTTAGAGGAATGCTAACAACTTGTAGCTAGTTTGTTAAACTCCAAAATTGGGTGGGAAGCTGGAGTGAGTATAAACATACAATAGAAGAGCAAAGGAACTGTGTGTGCAATCTGCGGAGCTGTTTCTCAAGAATTCAGTTCCTTCTCTCTCTTCATTCTCTTTCTACTACTTCTGCTCTATTCTCTCTCTCCCCAACACAAGCAGACCCTAGATTCATATCAGAGAATGTCTGCATAAAAATTATGGTCATATCATCTTAGTTGTCCTCTCATTTTATATCCACTTCTACTACTTGTAGTTTTAGAGCTATAAAGCACAAAATGTTATATGTATAAACTACTTGAAATAAAAGGCTGAATTATTTATACATCCAAAATTTGTTTTATTTTTAATTTTCCTAGAAGCAGGGGAAGAGATTCTAGGAGATGAAGATCTGGAACCACACTGTATATCAACAAACAACATTCGAGTTTCTCAGACAAATGGCTAGAGCTTGGAAAAATACCAGCAGATTAACAAAGCTGAAACTCTTGTATTTTTCACTAATTCCAACTACTATAATTTTCCAGATTTCTATATTCTAGCACCATATCCAAAGTCATTTTCAACTTAGATCAACTAATTGATTGTCCATGCCCAAAGTAATTAAAAAAATCGTCATATTTGTGCAATCTCATCACCTTAGAATAAAGCAAAAGGTAATTGAAAACAATTGCTAATTTTTCCCCATTAAGATCAACTTAATCAACCCTCCAACAAAGCAATTAATCAACTTGTCATATATACTTTAAAATTTTGCATCTTGCAGAGCCTATTAGTAGAGTCATCTGTATGCTTCAGTGATTTTAGTTGAGAGGAACAGAAGTGCCAACTAATGACATTATCCAGGAAGAAGCACAGCAGTTTCTAATAAGAGCAGATGAAACATGAGCATTTATCCACAAAATCATATATCTACATGTTAGCAGGGGTAAAGAATAAACTAGTAACAATAAATAGAACAAAATAATAATACCTAACTGGTTGAGCATTTTCAGCAAATACGTGTCCAGGCTATGGAAAATTACAGATAACAAAGCTTGCAGATGTATAATATCCATAGGGAGATTGAAACCAAAGAATTGATCCACAGTCTGCAACTCAAATCAGACATACGAGGAAACTAATCGAAATGAGTGATACTAATAGAAATTAAAATCGCAGCTATATAAATTTTGCAATTAAAAAAATTCTAAAAAAAATGCGCAGAAACTTTTAAAATGAGAATGAGGAACATGTGCAACAACATTTCAATGCATCAGGGCATTCTCTTTTTGACTGTTTTTCCAATGAAACAAACATGCATTATTTCTAAAGCATGATGAACTTAATGCTGGTGAAGCCATTGCAATGAAGTCCAACTGCTTTGCAAAGTAGCCAACACCAGAATCCCCCAAAATGCTATAAAAGAAATTTATTTGGATGTTTGTCATTCAAAAAAAAAAAAAAAAAATTGTCATGTAGTTTTACCTCCTCTATTATCCTGAAAACTTCAACTATAGATGCTGCTTGTCGTTGATGAAATGATAAAGGCTCCCAATCCTACACAAGTTCGTCAAGCAAATGTTGGTTAAATTGCTGTTCAGAGTAATATAAGTTCAAATCCACGCATGATACCTCAATAAAAAGGTACTGGTACTCAAAGATGAGTAAGATAAGAGGACAGGAAAAAATTAAATACAACTAATTAATCCTTACCCATGCATACACACATCATAATTTGTAAGAATGTCTCATTCCATGATTTAGGAAAACAATATTCTCTTAGATACATGTAAAAGTAGGCATGAAATGGCATTAAGTTCATGTAACTTGAGAAACCTGAATAAAATATTGCACTTGTTGGAGGAACTAACCTCGATATCAAAAGCACGTCCAGTCCATTCCAGTATATGATCATGCTGAGATATCACCCAATCAAGAATCAAAGGTGTGGAAATTTGTCCAATCTGTAATACGAGATTTTAAAAAGAAAAGGTAGAAAAGTAAAATAATTACATTATAAACAAAAGCAGGAAAAGTATCACATTACAATCTAAACCAAATGAAAAAGGCTCTGGAATGTTCCAAAATACAAAGCTAAGCAATACCACTATAAAATATTAATATTTCACATGTTTCTGAAGTGGCTCCTAACCTCATAATGATCCAAAACTTGGTTAGAGCTACGCAACCTATTTGTTCCTAGAGCAGTTGCATGTAGCTCAGTCAAGTAATTGTCCAGCATTTCAGCAGCAGATAGAACTGATCTAGCATCTCCAGAAAGAGAGGACACTCCCTTAAGGAATGGTTTCTGCATATTGACAATAGAGTGGAAATCACATTTGGTAAGTTTAAACCAGTAGTAGTAGTAAATAGAGAAGAGATAATTCAAATGAGAATATACAAAAACATACCAGTCTTTCCCCGTAAAATTGGTGCAATAGGACTACTGATGTCTTCAAAGATTTTGGATACCATTGACGCAACAGTGGCCAAAATACATTGAACTCTCTTTCAGCAATCAATTTTATCTCCGTAGCAAGCATAGCCAATGGATGCATGCTCTGGTCTCTAGATTCAAGATCCACTTTACTTGCAACCTAACACCATAAATATATCAACTTCAAACACAACGACGAAAAAAGTTATAAATTACAAACAGCTTTCTATTCAATAATTGTTTTGCACCTAACAAGATAATACCAATGTAAGAAGATAGAACAGAAAATGTAAAAAAAGATAGAACAATATATGTGGCTCACCCGTGTCATAACAGCATTAATGGACCTCTTGACATGAAACTTAACTTTTCTGGAAACTTTATCATTTGAAGCACTTAGTTTAGATAACTGCACACACAAAAACAAAGCAAGGTTGTTCCACTTTTCTTCTTTCTGGTTGGTGGCAATAAAACAAAATTTGACCATCATTGATTGCGATACAAATATACAATGTCCCAAAGTAATGAAGAATATAAGCTTAACAACGTACATGTAAAAATTATTAGTATGTAAATTTACATGTTCTGTAAATAGGAACATACATACAAATGGAAGATGATGACATGACAAATTTGACACCCTAAAATAAATCCATACCACTTGGTATTCCTACATTCCAGAAATCCATTTCATATCTTTCAACTTTCAAACACTCTAAGTTTTCTCTTTTTTTTCACATCACATCTGTTCACCAAAGCATACATTTAATAACACTGCAGTAAAAACTAACCTTAATTTCATCATGATCATCAGAAGTAAGAAGTCCAACCACTGAGACAAGGTTCATCATTGTTTTGAAATAAGCAGGTCTCTGAAGGAAAAGAGAAGGTCAATTAGTTAGGAAGAAGATCAATGTAATGGAATGCGCATATTTTATAGGAAAAAAAAATATTGAGGGGACGCATGATATAAGAATTAAAAGAATGTAAGTTCCCAAGTTTTTGCATTAATTGAGACAATGTATTCCTGTGTTTATGTGTGCAAATCTTTAGAAATATAACAAGTTTTACAACTAAGATTAAAGTCTACAACATACACACACTCTCATTCTCTTATATGCTCACTCCCCACCCTCCCTCTGTTATTCTCCGATACGCTCACTCTCTTCCCAATCTCTTTGTGCTCAGCCTTGTCATCCACATTTGTAGTTGTCTGTGCTCAAGTGAAATGAGATGGAACATGAAGCTCTCAAAAAGAAAATCATGTTCTCCTATGCAAATAACTTACAAGTCAGGTTGATGAAAAAGAAAAATGTTACTTTCAAATGGCATATTGCCATGGTGAAATGAAATTTAAATTATCCAGTAAGAAATTAGGAAGGAAAAAACTTCCAAAATAGTTCTCAGTTACTAACCCGGCAGCATTAAAATACATGTATACCCATATCAGCTTTATTGTTTGCAAATGAAAGATGGGAAATATTGAAACTGATCTTGAAATGTGAGCATTGTATTCAAGCCAAAATACAAATAAATCCAAAAACCACTGTGTAAGAGCCAATGTGGAGTAAGATGACACTAAGAAAGCAGTCTATGATGGAAAAGAGAAAAAAAGATAAACCAAACAGTCATCTCTTTCATCAGACCATGAAAGATGATAAATTTCATCAGACCATGAAAGATGATAAACAAACCACCGAAGCTAAGCAATTACCTGGCCAAAATGCAGATGATAATCTTGCAGTGTTTTGTCACACCAAACGCTTATTGAGATAAATACCCCCTGCACTAAATTTAACTTCAATTCATGCCCATTGTACTGCGTTGAACATACTAGGCTGTTCAAATACATCTCCTCCTTCCCATCAGCTTCTCCAGCAGATGCAACATTCTGCAACTCATGAACTGCATTTTCTAGAAGCACGCCTCGATCTGACTCCACAAACTACAGAAGGGAACTCCATTATAAAATTTCTAAGAATCATCATCAGTTATCCATGTGCAAATGAGATTATTTATGCTATCATAGAAAGCAACACAAGTACTAGAATATCCAGTAAAAAGACAGGAAAGGCAATGTATGAACAACTATTTAGGAAAAAGAGAGTAAAAAAGGTATCAAACTTCTGAAATACAAAAACAGGTTAAATTTCAACCGGACTAGGCTGAGCATTTATTTTTCTGGTCCCATTGTCAATCTTCACTTTCTCACTTTGTTATTCATAATCCAAGTATAGTTCTATATTTAGTATTTTAAAAGTTCTACTTAGAGTCCATATCGAGGAGGATTTGTTTTCTTTCCAATAATTTTCCTTGGGTGACTAGAAATACTAAAATTAGCAGTATATTTCAGTTACAGCATCAAAATATTTTGAAATATCTATTCACTCCAATTATGCTAGGATTACAACCTTTTGAAGCAATGGCCAATATATGTTTCATATGCAAAATCAAGTGGATGGTGTACATGAAACTAAAATTACAAAAAACAATGCTCAACGTAACACAATCTACATGTCAGAACCTTCGGTTCTCAAGATTTTTTTCAATCTCCATTTGCATCTTTATGAACTTCAATAACCTGCAATTACCCTCAAATAAACCAAACTCTAACTTGCTAGCTCTCCCCAACATATTACTATCTTACTTCATGAGTTCAACGATATTATCACACTAACCGGATGCAAAAATGTGACAAATGGATAATAGATATACCTGCTGAAAAAGGACCCACCCGTATAATGCATTATGCATCCTTTGAGTGATGCCTAATGTAGACCAGGTCAATTTTACAAGTGACAAAATCTCATCAGCTTCCTGCATTTTCAATGCAAAGTGAGCATCATTCACCAAAATGACACACAACAAATTGTTGCACTAAAATAAGAATAGGATCCACCTCGATGAGTTGGCCTTCATCAAGAACATCAAACACGCCAAAAAGTAGTTTTTGATAAAGTCTTGTGTTCAAGTGATAGCAAGCAGTCCAATAAAATGTTTCACCTTGGATGCCATATCTCCCAGGCAAAGATGACAAACTTGCAGCAACTTGTCTAATAGATGCTAACACTGCAACGCGCTCAGAAGGTGACATTATATCACCCCACTCCTATAGCATCCAAAAACCATTTGGATAAAGAACAATAAATATGATAAACTAATCTCATTAAATATATCACGCTATATACCTTCTCATCTCTGATCTTTGCTACAAGGTTTCTGATGGTTAGATGTTCAGCTGTCATGGCATCGCCAGAAAAACAAATAAATTCTTCTAATACATTTGCCTGCATTTATAATTGCAGACAAAATAGTATGTTTAAAGCACAGAAACCTTTCACTTTTTTTGTTTTTTTTGCAGGTCACATTAAAAGACTATCCCACTCCAGTAATATGTTTTAATAATTAAAGAACCCAAAAGAAAGATCATTAGATAGCATCAAAAGAGACGCAGTATCATAATTTCATAACTGTGCACTTGGATCTTTATAGTTATCTAGCAGGAGCTCCCGATAAAAATCAGGAAAAAAAATTCTGAAACTAATCCTTTATCATACACAGGAATCAATATCATACTACAAAAAGCCCAAATTTATTCAAGAATGAAATTATAGAACACCAGTTGGGACAGTTATATCCAAGAAAAGAATGAAATGGGTAGGAGAAGATGATTCCAACTTCCAACAAGTTTATATTTGGCATGTCTTTCTCTATCCCAACCCAACATACAACTACACCCTGTCAATTTCAAACTCTCTCTCCCAACAGAGGAAGAAGAGTTCAAGTGCATATGCTTTTACAGTTAGATCCTACCAGCAATTCCAAAGAGAATAGGTTATTCTACAAAATGGAGGGAAGTCCAATAGTTTGTAATCCTAGACAATAAGACGACAATGTCAAACATATCTACTATCTTTGAGTGTATTATTGCTGTCTTTATCATGTTTATAGCATACAACAGGAAGAAGTCGGATTTCTGCACATATGAAAGCAGCTGACATTCTTCATGATGTATTTATAAAGAATCCTTGAATGTGTCAGATTATTTTTATAAGGAAAAAGGAAATACAATATACTTATAAAGTTAATGTTATACCTGCCTATTCTTCCAATGGATATAAGATTTTTCATTACGAAAATCAGACTTGAAAATTCCATTCAAAAGACCAAGAGAGACATGAGGAAGATCAATTTGCCCATTCATTCTCCTCGTTGCCAATTGCATGAAATTTCGTCTGATACAGGCATCCATTGATTCTGAAATCTAGTAAAGAAACAAAGTTTACTTGGAAATTGAAACAACAATATAACAAGGAATTATGGCAAAGGTTAAACCAAGCATATATGAATTTACAAATACACTGATTAAGAAACATTTATACCCGACTTGCTTTTTCCATCCTTTGGAGATTGGTTTAGCAAGTAGCTACAAGGAGAACATCAATGAGGAAAAAGAAATCAAAAGCACTTTCCAACTCAAAGAGACATTTTTCTATGCTTAAGCAGTTTGACTTATAGCTTACATACAATAGTTAAAACTCTGAATTGAAGACACCAAACTTGATGGCCTAAAAATGAAAGATCAATCCGTTAGGGGAAGTCAGCCCGATGTCATGCAATTGATTTAAGTTAAATTTTCGGACGTTCATTTCTTTAGCCAGCAACGAAGGAGACCCTAAGTTCCAATTTTACAAGGCCAAAAATCAAAAGTTCAATATCTTTCCCCAATTTTGGAAAGCTAAGTGATTTCCGAAATTTTTACAATTTTAGTGATCACAATTGAAAATATATCAATATTCTATTAGTTATTATTTAAAATTTATATGATTATAAACTATGGAAAAAACACACCTCAAAAGCTAGTTGTTCCAGTCTGAAGCAAAAATCAAACAAAATCTCATGCCGAAGTCTACCTTTGAATTGGAATCCAAAACCCATACCTTACAAATAGGATAATACCCCTTCTGTCCCAATATAAGTGATTTGCTTCAATTTTCACACCCTTTTAAGAAAATTATTTAATGTGCTTTGACCATAGTAAATTATTTAATAAACTGACTATATTACCCCTATAAGGACAGAAAAAAATTATTGGAAACTACAAAATGCAATTGATGTGGAGGGTAAAAATGGAAAAGTATTTTACTTATTTGATAAAATTGGTAAGGAGATACTTATTTTGGAATGTAGAAAATTCTATGTGACTCATTTTGGAACAGAGGGAGTATCAATCTCACCATGTGCTGTCATCCCAACCCAGGCTAACTACTCTGTCGCCACCTATGTTGCATAATTGGAAAGCTACTAAAAGCCAAGTCATAATCCAATTCTCATACCCCTGAAACTAGGACTAATAAATGATAATAACTCAGTCTAACCTCCCTCCGCCTTCTAGCTGTCTTTCTTCTTTATTCGATATTTTTCAAGAAGCATTTCCCAACAAAGGAAGAGAGAGCTTGAGGGATACACAAGCTGCTGTCCAAGAGCCCCCTTCTCATGTTTTTCTAGAAGTTTTTTGGTTCAAAACCCAAAAGAGACATAAAAATGAAGTTTCAAAGAAGAGACTTATATACGGATTTCACTTCAACATTACAATCCTTAAAAATTTTCCAACAAGAATTTTACTTGAAATATTCAGATTCATACCATTTGTGGTATGAAATATGAATCTCTTGCCTATATCAGTCCCATGAGAGGCATTTGTGAAACTAAAAAGAAACAACTCCCAAAATATGTAATAGTGAGTTAATATGAAGGAAGGCTAGAGAGAGTGTTTAAAAAATATATATTTATTCTAGTCAGTAACTAGTAACAAGATATTATTATTTATTATAATTTTGACTGATTTGGCTACCATCGCATTCAATTTCCCAAAGTTGGCTGACAATGAAAAATTCTAAAAGTTTTGGCTTTGTTTCTTTAAATGCCTTTTTACACGTTCTGCGTAAAAAGATTAATAGCTTACAAGCATAAACTGCAACAAAAGGTCACTGTTAGAATTCTGGACCAAACAAAACACCAGCTGCAACATTGTTGAGCACCTAGACCACGAGCATTCTAGTATTCCATTTTAGAAACAAACTAAGAAAAAGAGAGATCTCATAGCTCACCTGCATCTGAACACGAACCGTCTGCAAGAGCTCTGAGTATCTTCCTAAGGACTGAGATTGAGGAAGCATTTTCTCCCTTCTACTTTTAGACCCAGACAAAAATTTGGAACTCCTTTCTTTCTTTCTACTCTCGGTTGAACCACCTTCAATCCTACACACAAAGAATACAACAATAGAATAAGAACAAAACCAAAAGCAAAAAAGGGTTGTATATATGGACGCAAAAACATGGGTGTTTAACGCATCCAAAAGAATAAGCAAGAGAGTATACCCAGAGAAAAACATGGACGCAAGCAATAACTCATAGGCTGATTCTCGAAAGTCATCATCAGACAATCCTTCAAAAATCCTGAAGATTTGTATCAGTTTACTCAAAGGCTAAAAATGCCAATGTTGTTGGATGTACCATTTTCACATAAAAGAAAGAGGGGAAAAAACATTTGCAACCTTTTTGTTTTTTTTTTAATCACAACTTTTAGTTTCCATGGTACTTCATTTTTCAATTCATGAACCAATACCTGTGTGCGGACATGGTAACGTAAGTGGAGGAACATCCGAGTTGCTTGCGTTCCTAACAGGAGAATCTGTTCCTACTTTATACCCAGGACCAGAATTATCCCTAGATACAGTACCATTTTCAACATGGGAACTTTCCGTCTGACTTGATGATTGTGATGCATTTGTGGTATGGCGCACACTAATAGGAGGTGGCGCACGCCTAGGAGGAGATCCAGCTAAATCAGGATCAGAAACAAGAAAGTAGGAGTTCCTTGTATGTGAACTGCTCTGCAAACTCAGTCCCAAAATAAAAAAAGGAAGTTGTTTAAAAGTTGCCTGAACTTAAGAATTCAACAATAACGAATAAAGATATACTCAAAAATCAAAACCAAAGTCAAGAATAAATTCATGCCAACATTAGTGCATTACTATTGTCTTTAATCCCAAGTTCGTACTAGCATTCTGGCAATAAACTAAAAACAACTCCCACAATTAAATACCATCTCAGTTTCATATGATATGACACTAACTTCAGGAAATTTCGAAATAAAGAAATTACACACCAAAACATTGAGACCGTTCCTTTCCATTTTAGTAATCCAGATAGCCAAATTCAGAAACACAATTCAAGTTCCATCATCTTAACCATCACAATCCAAGCATATGCACATAAACTAAACAAAACTAATGTAGACTTAGTATAGTAAATACAATAACAGAGAAGCACTTCTTCTATACCATAACAGGATAAGACGATTCGCGCAGGTACTTATTATTCGCTTCAGTAACATCTACAATACCACCTATAAAAAGAAATGACAGCATATTAATGAAATGATAATTCAGAATTATTCAGTAAGCACAGTTCTAAACAGATTCAGCTACCAAGCGCAATAGCAATGACTATTTAGATGTTTACTACCTCTTAAATGCCAAAACTGAGAAAAACATTAGTTACCTGATTTAAGGCAGTGGAGAATATAATCGGCACCGAGCGTATCCAAATCGATATTAGACAGAGAATTGATAGGACCTGAAGGAGTTCGAAGCTCTTCGATCAAACCAGAGGACAAGAGAAACTCCAACAGCTTCCGCCGATCACGACGGTAACGTTGCAAAAGAGCTGCCGGGTCCATCTATCTATCTTCTTTTCCTTTTTTATATTTCTTGTTCCGTTCCTCATAAAAATTTAATTTTCAATAGAGAAAAGAATAAGCCCCCTTTATTTCCAACTTTTTTGCCTTTCTGTTACCAATTTTTTCAATAGTAAATCATTACAGTTCTATCAATGTTGAGCTGATCCAATTCAGTTCGACAATCTACCAATTTTAATCGGATGTTTTTCAAGTAAATTTGTCAATTAATCGGTAACTTCCAATTTTGCTACAGTACCCATACTATTTTAGTTGCAGTACTTTTACGTTATCTCACATCTTGTTTATGGACAAACTTAGCTAATTGAATTGAACTTATTTTCTTTGGCAATAAAACTCTTACAAATTCAACCAGAGAATACTTTAAAAATATGGGAAATGGTAGTATATGGCAGATTTTAAAGGAAAGAGGAAGGAAAATTGGCTTGGAAATAAATAGAGTAGAGTAGTGCATTGCCACAAATTAACTTAGCATCAAATCCAGATGCACTAAGCAACAACCCAATATACACACAATAGCACACTCGACATTACAACAAGCATTAAATAACTATTATAATAACAAGAATAGAAAAGCTCTATATATGTTCAGTCTAAATGGCATGCTGTGCAACGAAAAACTCTTGAGCTAAAAACCATATTAAGTCTTGCGTGACTTTGTTCTCAATCCCTCTAAACTTCTTCCCTGTCTCGGCTGCTACTCTTCAAGATATTGTATTTGCAAAGCGGGCAGGTTGCGTTTATATACAGCCACTTATCTACACAGGAGCAATGGAAGTGGTGACCGCAAGGAAGTTCTCTTAGTTCAACCCCATCGTCGTAAGCGGACAGGCAGATACAACACTCCTGCAAGTTTCATAACATTCTTTAAAAAAAATACCATGCATACACAAGTTCTTGTCAACAGAACAAAAACCAATGTGCGATATGTAATCAGGTAACTATCAAATGATTTTTTTATAAGGAAGAAAAAAACACATCGAACTGCAAAAAAAAAAAATAAGAGTAGGAGTTGAAATAAGTACAGCGTCTTCCTCTGAAAGAACATGTTCAACTGGTGAATCGGTACCACTTTCAGTCATTATTCCACCCCCTTGTGCATCACCACCCAACTTCTCAATATCATCAGTCCTTCGGAATTTGAATTTTGAGAGCTGATCAATGTCTTCTTTAGATGCTCCTTCCTGTTTTTAAAGGTTAGGTTAACAATTGAAGACAATAATAAGTAATGTTGACAATAAATTCAATTATATTACGCTAAAAGCTGCATGCCATACATACAACCACCGCAACTAAAATTTCAAGCAGGAAAAGCCAAAAAGGTAATATACAGTCATGCCTAACCACCAAAAATCGTGAAGGTGCAAATTTTGAACTAAACCAAAAAGAACTATCATAACCTGCCTCATTGGTAGAGTTAATAACTTTATTCATTTCAACGGAAAACATAAGCACAAGGAAAATGATGGATGAACATGGCCTAAAAGGTTTTATAAAAACCAGAAGGATGGCAAAAGAAGTCATCCAGAAGACTAAAAAAACCCAGTCATCCAAATGGTTGTGAATATAAACTATCAAAACCTTTCACCCTTCTATTTAATTTGAAGGATAGAGCTCCACTCTGCTCCCCTAAACCACTGGTTTCCATTTTTCAGATATCATGTCATGCAGTGCAAAAAGAAACACAAAAGATATAAACAAACTTCTTGAAAAAAAAAAAAGGAGTTCTTAAGGAGGTTATACTACAATAACTATACAAAACAGATAAACAAATTCAGAAAAATTAACATGAGCAAGCAAAGTGAGAGCTACCTGGTCTGCAACTGCATATAAGATTGCGATAATACATGGAAGACAGCAGCAAACAGCAATGCCGATGACACATGCCAGGGCGACACAGAAAACGACGAAGAACACATCAAAACCAAGAAAAACTATACAAAGCCTGCATATTAAAAATTGCATTGAAACGGGTCAGATTCTACAGCTAGAAAAAGCACTTCATCCTCAAACCATAGCAGAAAAGGGTTAGAACAAACCAGTATAGTTGAGGGGAACCACGGGCCAAAGCTTGGCCACCAGCGGACACCCAATAAAACCCAATGATCCACCAGATAAATGAGAACATTGTGTTTGCGGATTCCAAATGTTTTGCTACACTGCTGAGCAGATAGAGACAGAAATTATCAGTTGAAAAAACAAATATGCCAGTAATCACATAAAGAAAAGGTTACGATATCTAAAGTGGCCTTACTCCAAACTAAGGTTTAAGTACTAATCACCATAAATATTGCAAGTGAGAAAAAGAAAATGGGTATCACCAAATTCATGCATCTCATGTCACAGTTTGCTAGACAATTGCTTGCACTTATTCAAATGTTAGAAATTTACCCTTTTAATAAGGATACCTTAAACATTCTTTGCAAATAAACTAATAGAATTGTCTACCTATTATCCAGGACAAACGAATCATAGAATTGTCTACCTATCATCCAGGACAATCTATTTCTTAGTGAGACCATATTGTAACTTATATATTCAGTGAATTCATGAGAACACTAATTAAACTTAAGTTCTTGTATTAAGTAATCAAGTTAAAGGCTTTGATTGAAGTTTTTCTTTAACCCATTCAAACAACTGAATTCAGTATCAATCTAATTGTATTATATTTCAGCAGGGGCAAATATACCTGTTTCCATCATCTTCTAGCTGCGCTAGCGTGACATACTCCCCCGAGTCCCCTCTCGACCCTGAACTCAAGTTCCCATCACTTCCAACCCCTCGCTCCATCCCACCGAAGCCCACTCGCCGCCTCCGCCGTCTCCTGTACTCCACACACACGCAAACCATATGCAGCACGCACTGAAATCCATACCCAATAATCCAGAGCCTCAAGGGCATACTGGGATTCTCGTCCCTGCTTAATATCAGAACCCCCACAGCCACAGCCACGAAAGCGAAGTTCCATATGATGTCAAGAATCACCACGGGCTTCGAATAGGCCCAGTCACTTTGTCGTTCCTCGAGCTGCTCCGCGGCTGTTTCGCGAACCAACATAGATGGTTCGCGCATCATGCGACGGCTGCTGGCGCGACGGAGGAACCGAGCCGCATCGCGGAGGGATTGACGTCGGACGGATCGGCGACCGTTGTTGCTATTGGATTCTCCATTCGAGCCAGATGAAAGCAACGGTGTCGTATCGACGACGTCCTCGGAAGATCGGGTCGGGGTTTGGACCCCGGTAGTAGCTGTCGAGGTCCCGGTGGACATTTTCGGAATTTAATAATTAATTGAAGCAGAAGAAGGCCATGAAAATATAGGAGATGAATTTGATTTGCAAATCAGATAGAAATTGATTTGATGCTGGGACTGGAGAATTCGTTGTTTTTTTTTTTTCTTTTATTTATTTAAGAAATATAATATAAAGCGAAAGCGTGGCTTTTTTTTCGAGATACAGATGATAATAACAGGAATAACTGCAAATTTAGTGTGGAAACTTTTTAAAATTTACGATGTTGGTGTTTATTTTTATTTTTTTCACGCTGAAATGTCTGTACTATTCAAATACAACGTAATATGTCATCTACACGGACTGTTTGTCATATGGAGACCAATATATGAACGACATGTGGAGATAAACTGACTGTCACATTTAAAAAATGAAAAATACCCATATTGCCCCTCATTTTCAATGAATCTTTATGAAAAAAAGAAAAATAATGTAAAGCTTCAGATTCATCTCACCCCATGCCACCTTTGTCTTCCCTTTCGTTTCTCTTTCAACAAAGAGACAAAATCCTTCACTCATCAACCATCTCCAACTAACAACCTCACCATCATCATTAAAAATATGATTTTTGTTCCTTTAGGATCCACATTGAGGGACAATCTCCATCCAACAAATTTCAAATCAAGCATAGCCGCAACTCCTTCATTGTTTCTTCTTTCCAATTTCGAAACACAATACCATCACAATCGAATATATAGAGCCAACAAACATTGCAAAAACATATTCGTATTCAACAAATCACTGTTGCTTTTCCTCCCTAATGCCTTTGAGCTATAGATTTTATTTAAAATCAATGCGGGCTTTGGTAGATGATAATCATGATGGTACCTTTTTATAGAGTCTAAGGTTGATGTTGAATGGAAGCAGTAACAGGAAGATATTTGAAAGGTGTTTGCTTGTTAATGGGGTCTATGACTGCTTTTCAAAATGAGGTTAGTGGTTTATATTCTTTTTAATAGGCAAAAATTGCTAATTAATCCTCACATTCTTTTTGATCTATTCATTCCTTGCCAACATATAGTCTTTGTATATATATATATATATATTAAAAGTTTGCACGGATAAATAGAATGAGATGGAAACGTGAAAATGCACATATAAAATAGAGTATTCTAGTAATCTATATTTTAACAACTATACAACGCTAATCATTGAGATGTTTGCCAAAATTAGTTGTTTTGGTTACTTTTAACTGTTTGAGTAACTATTAGGTGTTTAGGCAGCTATTCATAAATCACTAATGATTATTGTCAAACACACCATAAATGGGTTAACATTTTAGCATTCACTCATTTAACCTCTGGTCACTAGTCTCACCGAATAAAAAAAATAGTGTTTAGTGTTTTGCATAGAATAAACCTCTCAACTCCTTAAAAAATTGGGTACAACGAGGCGGTTTATACCTAATAGAAAACCCCATTTAAAAAAAAAAACAAAAACAAAACGTAAAATCTGACGTCCTAAGTTAACCTAAGCAGTAATTTCTTGCTTCTGCTGGTTCTTGCGCTGGGTTCACCGGCCGAAACCGTTCGATCAACGAAGCAGAGCTAAGCAAATCGATCTGTCTTGTTCGATTTCACACCTCCTCATCCGCTTGCCTCCTAAGGTGTCATATATAGACAAAACACGACTGCAAGACGAACAAGAAACAAGATAAGGAAACCAAGCAATACAGAGAGAAAAGAAGCCTAGTTTTCCATCTTCTTCCCTTCATCACAGGTTCTTCTTCTGCTTCTTTATTGAATGCAAAACTGCTTACTTTGATTGATTTTCGGGTTACAGCTTCTGGGGTTTCAAAATTTGAATCTGCTGCCTCGGATAGTAATGGGAATGTCGATTTCTATTTTGGTTCTCCTTTGCTTTCAGTTAGCCTCTGCTTCCCCTTCTGTGGCAGCAGCTGTTTACAATTCGTTTTAGTGAGGCGACTGCGTCTGCTTGGAGTTCTGCTTCGAGTTGCTGCAGTAAGGTAATTGACCTGCGACTAGCGTCTGTTTCAAAATACTCTGCTTCCCCTTCCGGCCGGCCACTGCTTCTCTGCAAGCAAGGTAAGTTTCATAATTTTTATCTATTTTTCTTATTTTATTTCTTTAAGTTAGATGATACTAATTTGGAGACGAATCAATTTTGTGCCGAATACATGCAATAATGCAACTTGTATGCTATTTTTTTTTTCCTGTGTAATTGTTTATAGAATTCATGCAATTTTGTAAAACATGCAATTTAGTGTCAAATCAATTTATATTTGATGTTCTTTCATGGTTTGCACTTGCTTCTAAATTTTAATACTTCTAGCTTAGAGATTATGTCAAAGGAAACTGTTCTATTAGCTTAACATGAAAAAAAATTTAGTAAATGATCATTGATAGATGGATCAGAGATTTCAATTGTTGTCTGGTTCTAAATACATGCATCTTTATGCTTTTTTCCCCTTTCTGTAATTGTTTATAGAATTCAAAACATACTAATTGTTAACTTAATTATATAAACAACTCATTTCCTTTGGTTAAATAAATTTTTAATTAATTTACTGGCTATATACTGGGTCCTGACGATCTTCTACTATAGTTACTTCAACGGCCAAAAGCCACAACAATGGCCGCTGGCAACTATGACATTCCATGGGTGGAGAAGTACAGACCTACCAGGATCGCTGACATAGTTGGGAACGAGGATGCTGTCTCCCGCCTTCAAGTCATTGCTCATGACGGCAACATGCCTAATCTCATCTTATCCGTATGTCTGCTCCTCTGTAGCTTCTTCTTTAAAAGTCCTCTAAACCCTACTGTGCTTAATTTCAGATTATTTAGTTCTTGCAAAGTTAATTGTTTTTTTCTTGAAACTTCACTAATTTTAGCGGGATTTGAATAAAATTGCGTTTGTGAATGAAATTGTTAAAACCTAGTTTCTTCAGTTTGAATTTTGGATATCCTGTAGTCTAGTTTCTTTTTTATCACCAATTTATAAATTAAAGTCGGCAGCACTACATTTTCCTCAAAAAATTCAATAATGTTTCTGGTTTATGCACTCCCCGTTGCATGAGTCTACGCACTTACTGAGCTCTTTTTATTTTTTATTTTTTTGGTATGTTTAGGGTCCTCCTGGAACAGGTAAAACTACAAGCATACTGGCTCTTGCACATGAGCTTCTGGGACCAAATTGTAGGGAGGCTGTTTTGGAGCTGAATGCTTCTGATGACAGGTAAGTGGTTGGCGAATGTTGTGGCATTTAATGCTTCATATTTTTTTTTAATCACTATATTAAGTTTTGCTGTTATTGTAATATTTTTCAGGGGTATAGATGTTGTGAGGAACAAAATCAAGATGTTTGCACATACGAAAGTAACACTGCCTCCTGGCCGACACAAACTTGTAATTCTTGATGAAGCTGACAGGTATTTATGGGATGATAGTGTTTTGTTGTTTTATGCTTAACTTTACTCCTTTTTCATATTTTTTTCCCTTATTGTAATTTTGTTTATTCTACCTTTTTTCTTAATAGATTTTTGCTAACTATTCTTTTATTATGTTCGTGTTTGATTTTTGCTTTTATCATTTTTTTGTTGGTTGTGATTGTCACGTGGCGTTGTTTTGATATGAACAAATATCAGCATGACATCTGGTGCACAACAAGCTCTGAGACGCACCATGGAAATATATTCAAATTCCACTCGTTTTGCTCTTGCATGCAATACTTCTTCTAAAATCATTGAGCCCATCCAGAGTAGATGTGCAATTGTTCGATTTTCAAGGTTATCTGATGGAGAGATAGCTGGTCGTCTCAGGGTAGTAGTTGAAGCAGAAAAGGTAGGTAATTTATGGTTCTACATTGTACAGGAGACATTTCCAATATCAAAAGTTTTCTTATGCCACTTATTTTATTGATATTCTTTGTTTTAATCAGATTGAATCTGTGCTATGATTGAGCATAACATCTTGATTTAGTTGCCAATTTGTTTTTCTGATTGGATCTATTCATATGCTTTACTTTATTGGAAGCCATTTTTGCTTTTGAAGATCTCTTTCAATTGAAATTGTCATTCCTGATTCTCTGGTGATCTTGTCATAGGAGATTTTTCCCTTCTCTCAGTACCTAATGAATTTGCAGGCCCTCTGAGCTCTCATTGACTACATTATTAATCTAGTAAAAGGGGATGTATATGAAAATAATGATGAAACCTTTATTAACTAAATGGTTTAATCTGTTGCATGGGTATTGTCAGTTCCAAACATGGTTAGGAGGTAGGAAACACAATCTAGTTTACTCACTGCGGTGGTGACCTGATTACGAAGTGTCACCTGTGTGCAAAATGTTCAATTAGCAATTTACTTATTGTTGAAATTGAGAACTTACATTTAAAACTGATTAGTAATAGATAACAAAGGTTGGATGAAGCTAATGAGGCTTCTGGTGAAAACTTACTGGCACCCTATGGCTGTTATCGTGGATGCTTGGATAGTGCTTTTTAATGTGGTTACTGGAAGTTCAATTCTCAAGATTGTAATGCTATTGTAGACCTGACATATTTTCTAATTTGTTTTCATAAAAGTAGTGCAAGTATATTGATTCATGTTTGTTATCATGAAGGTTCCATATGTTCCTGAAGGCCTTGAAGCTATTATATTCACTGCTGATGGAGATATGAGGCAGGCATTGAATAACTTGCAAGCTACTCACAGTGGATTCCGCTTTGTCAACCAAGAAAATGTTTTCAAGGTGAAGAGTTAGAAATAACAGCAGTTAACTTGGGTATTAATAATCAATATGTGTTGCGGTAATTGGTAAGGATAAACTCTCTTGGTTTGTTTTCAGGTCTGTGATCAGCCTCATCCCTTGCACGTGAAGAATATGGTTCGCCAGGTGATTGAGGGAAAATTTGATGATGCTTGTTCTGGTCTGAAGCAACTGTATGATTTGGGTTATTCTCCCACTGACATAATTACTACCCTTTTCCGTATCATAAAGAATTATGACATGGCAGAATACTTGAAATTGGAGTTCATGAAGGTACAAGCAATATTCTAGGAATAATATTTCCACGATCGGGAATCAAATTTTCTTCTCACAAAAATTTCTTAAATTTTATGAGTTTGCAGGAAACTGGGTTTGCCCATATGAGAATCTGCGACGGTGTAGGTTCCTATCTTCAGTTATGTGGCCTTTTGGCTAAGTTATCACTGGTTCGCGACACAGCCAAAGCATAACAAGAGGGCACTTATATATTCTGAATTAGTCCTTCAAAATGGTTGGATTGCATTTGGATGTAACTACCGGTGCTTGGTTTTTGGACGTGGATAGGAGTTTCTGTATGGGGATTCTCATTTCTTGGTACTGAATTATGAAATGCTGGTTTTGTAAAGTGTTGTTGAGATGGAGCTTTTAGTTTGTCTTTATTTTCTAAACCTGCATGAGCCCGTGCTCATTTTACACTTATAAAACGAAAAGGAGCAAACTGAGAAGGGATTGAATTTGAAAAATATTCCTGGAAACACAGAAACACAAAGACAGATCTACTTCCCATAAAAACTTGCAAATCACCCACATACCTTACGTCAAGGCCAATGTATATATAATTTATCAAAATAATAATTGCAATAAATATTTATATGAGAACACGGATTTGGAATTGGTTCGATTTTTTTTTTTTTTTTCATTTGGGTTTTATTACTCCACAAAATTTTCCAGATATTCTTCGAGATGGGTACCTAACATTTTAAGCTTAGACAAATTTAAATCATAAGTAACTCCTTTTTATAGCTTCATTCTTTTTTCTTCTTTTTCTTTCTTTTTTTTTTGGGCTGAAGCGCAGTGAAAACCAACATACCCGTCATTACCTTTGTTATGACTTCACTCAAGTCACTTGTCCTCACTTCCATCATTTTTTCACTGTGCTAGATACAAAATTATTGGGGGTTTTTTATTTCGTTCATTTAAAAGTGTCAAAATTCAAAATGTTTGTCAAAATTTTGTTAAAAAAAAACTTTTTTTTTTTATTTTGACAATTTTATGAGATCATTTTCCAATATATATATATATATATATATATAATATCCTTTTTTTTAACATGATTTTCATTTTCTTGGACTTTTTGACTCTTTTTTTTATCAACTTGTATATATTCCAAATAAGAATATGATGTAAGCCTTTGAAAATAAGAGGCGTTGAGCTATTCCAAAAAAAAGAAAAAAAAAAAGGGCTGGGTTAGGGCATTCGATTTGAGTGGCATTGGAATGCATTTTTAAAAATAAAAATGGTCGATTATTGGTATTAGATACCTAGATCAAATGTAATAGATCATGATTTTTAAATTTGGAGCCTAATGCCATTGCTTTAGGGGCTTTGCCGAGTGTCAAAGTCAAACTGCTGTGCCAATTCAACGTACACCAGTCAAAACAAAATCAACTATCATGTGTAACCCAACTCTTTTTAATATTATTTTGTTTGATTACTTATAATTGGAGAAATATTCCTATACATAACATTAAGATTAAAGTTATTTAAAAATCAATTTTTTATTTTTTAGGTCCATCAACGCGCCTTGCATGGTCAACTTGTTCAATATATTAATTATTGTAAAGCATAAATCACAATTGCATTACAGATTTGAAGAAAGACTTGATTACACTTAGAAGAAAAACAAAACAACATTCAAGCAATCTCACTTGATAATACAACACTCAAAGATACATGTTTTTTATAGTAAAAAAAGGGTTTTTAACACTTAACTAATAATTAGTTAACCACATTGCAAACCTTACGTATCTGTCCTTGAGAACCAGTTAAAGGACTTATATTTCCCATTTTGACCATTGCAGCTGCAAAATCAGACCTGAAAATCAACCCATTACTACTATATTGATTCACAATACTGTCCGTAGCTCCGCCGCTGAAAAGTACTTGATCAGATTGAAGAAGGCCTTTTTTAGCAATAAGATTTTTGTAATAACTATTATCAAAAGTGTTTGGTGTAACTAGATCAAGTGGTGCAAGATTTCCATCTCCATTCCCACTAGTAGATGGACAATTGCTTTGTCTAGTTGTTGCAAAATTAGCTTCAATATTACTCCCGTTGCTGTAAATTCTGCCGCGAAATGTCAAACATCTTGCTTGACCTATTGTATGCGATCCTGTGATTAAGTGTTTAACGGATGCATAAGTTAAAATCCGCAGCATAAAATAATATAAAAGTAAAATATATTTAAAGAGTTGACAAACCTGAAAGAGCAACCATATCTCTTTGACTCAAACCTTTGCTACTGAATAAAGAAGTCAATTTATCAAGACTGTCTGTAAATGCAGGCAGGTTGCTATCTGCTAAAGCTTTGCTTGCTGATGTTGAATCTCTTCTTCCTAGATTCACTGTCCATGATGGCCCTCCTGCCTGTTTTATTTATTATATATTGAGAGATAATATTAGTGATAAAATAATAAATTTTAATTAGCACAAACAAGAAAAAATTTAGATTGGTAAAAATAAAATAACACTACAAACAATGGACGGGTTATTATATTTCCAAAAAAATAATTTCCTTGTTTAGGAAAAAATGCTAAAAAATAGTATTTAGTGGATTGTGTTAGATGTTTTTGTAAATGAGTGATGCTATTTGATTCATTACGAACAAATAAATACGGTAGCTAACTTACAGCAACCGAAGCATCACGTGCGGCAACAGCAACAATATCAGCACAGGAAACAATTCCAGGACATTTACTTTCAATTTGAGTTTTAATATTATCAATAACATTAAATCCCCTTATAGAATTCGCATTGTTTCGAGCAGTTTTCTCTCCTGTCATCGATGAAGTATCATCTAACAGAACTGAACCATCACAACCCTGCAAAACCAATACATAAGTGAAATCACTGCCACTTTCAAGATTAATGATTAATTAGTTAAGGAATTTTTACTTGAACAAAGCAATCATGGAAATGCAGACGAACGAGAGAAGCAGCCATTCTTCGTTCACTCAAAACAGCTTTCGCTACAGCTCCCCTTACAGTACTTAAAGCACTAGGACATGTTTTATCATAAAAGTTCGAAGAAAGCTGTGCATTACATGCTAAGCTTATAAGTGATATTGTAAAAACCATGCAAAATAGAGACGAGCTATAAGCCATTTTAGCTTTTTTTTTTTTTTTTAAGCAAAAATGGAAGAGAAAAAAGGGAATGAAGCTATTAGATGTTAGTGCTTATGGTGCAGAAGAAGTGTAAGAATTGTGTTCTATTTATAGTGTCAGTAGGAACTGTTCTTCAAGGAACTGGTAATTAAAAAAATTTGTAGACTTTAATATTTTTAATTTTTTAATAACTTTTGGTCAAATTAGTACAGTGATTTTGCTTTTTCAGCCTAACTTTTTGTATCTTGGCTTTTAATTTAAGCCTTGATATATTGAATTGGTAAATATAATAATTTTTTTTTTAAAAAAAAGAAAAATATGACTACTAGTTTCCTGGAAATTCTTATTAACGCGTTTTGCTTTAAAAGTGCTCCTAACCAAATCATGATTATGGTAAAATTTTTAATTACATTTCATATTGTCTCACGATTTATAGCTAAATTTAAAAAATCAATTTAAAATAATTGTATTCGATATATAATACATTATTTTTATAAAATATTAAATTATTTATAATTGAGTTTAGTGCAGTTAACTTTCAGAATATTTATCATAATTATTTTAAAATTTTTTGAGGGTGACCACTGAACTGAGTTTTACAAAAACTATGGATATTCTATATTTTCAACTTCTTCCAAAAGCAGAGTTCCTCTCAATTGACTGTATATGTGAGACAAAATGTATTACAAAATTGGATTAGTTGGCTAATCAAGATGTAAACCAATCACTAATTCTCTTCAATTTTATAATATAATAATTATAGCCTTCGTGGATGGATGATCCTATATGTCAACTTAATTACATTTTTATAATTCTTTTTAAAAAAAATTAAAATCTATTATTTTAGCGGAAAAAATTAATACTAATACACCCATTTATTTCCATTATATTGTTTCATCCAAAATTGATTGGCTTATCGCATTTGAACCTGCATAAGCAAGTCAATTCTGAATTCTAAAATCTAAAATTAATAGACATCTTAACCAAAAAAAAAAAGGTCAAATGATTGGATAAGACTATTTTTTTTCTTGAATAAAACTAAGTAAACTCAGCAAGCATTACGTAAACCATAATTAGTGCAAAAATCAGATGGGTAAATCGCAGGATATATATATTTAATTGTGAATCATATGGGTTTAAGTTTGAAAAACATTTTCATTAAAAAAAAAAGTTTGAAAGACATTGAATTCTATCCTCAACATATTCCAACTTTTTTTTTTTCTTTTTTAATCCTATAAATTTGAACTTAATTTTTGAATTATCATTATTTGAATATTTTGGATTTAGAGCCAAACTATTAATTTGTTTATTATTTATAGTAATGGTTTATAAAACATTAAAAATTAGATTAATTAATTTATTATAAAACGTAATTTAAACACAAATTTGATATAATCATAACTTTTTTTCCCAACATAAATGGACAATACATTAATACTAAATGATTGCAATGAAGCTATCAAAAATTTCTCTTAGGTGAGAAATGAGAAATATAAGTTTATAAAAATTGAATATTTTATTGAATACGACTTTGGTTGAGTAAAAGTTGGTCCTTAAAATTAGACGACATTTGAAACTTTTGGCAATTGTATCTTTTCTGAAATTGATTAGATACGAAATTAAAATGTTCAAGAAATTACATGCTGCATTATTAGATTTTATTGATATAAAGGGATTACAAAAACTGAAGACATGGTCTCTATACAAAATAAATCAATAATCAACGATGGATTTTGAATTATCTTGCAATAATAACATAACACAAACACATCAAAAATAATATCAAACGATAAAATTCCACAAAAAGAACAGAGCTCACACTTAAAATCTATTAATAAAGTAGACTCAAGTGCCAAAATACTTAAATTGTTTCAAATATTGAAACTTATTGAGTAAAATACTAAAAGCAAACTTTGAAATAAAAATGAAAAGAGAACCAATAAGACGCGTTAATTTAAAAGAAGAGAGGTGGAGAGAAGATACGGTTAGATTTGATAAGCCATAACTAACCATTAATTGGATTTGATATTCAATTAATATTTTTTCAAAGGCCAATCTTATGATTTCAATCTAAACTTTGGAAAAATTCTATTTTCATTCCGAAATTAACTTTAATCCTATCATTCTTGAACGCAACACAACAGTTTGTAGTTAATTAAAAAAAATTAGTTTTAAAATGAAAATAAAAAATTGCTGAAAATTTGGATTGAAAACACGGGGATTGACTCTTTTCAAAACACCTCATTGTATACGTTGAATGAACAATATTGTTGGCTTCTCTTCTCTCAAGAGTATTAGTAGAGTTTGTTAGCTTAAAGAAAGTTCCATTTTTATTGCTATTTTGAGGTTTTTCCAAATATTTTTACTCAGTTCTCATGATTTTAGGAAGGAAAAATTAGTCTGGATTATTGGGAAAGAGACTTATCATTATTATGTCAACTAAATTTTATTACTGTTAAAAAAAAAAAAAGTTGAATAAATATTGGATTAGAAGTTGATAGGGTAGCAAGTGGTAGTGTAATTTATATGAATAATTTGAGAATCTTACAAAAAGTCAAAGTCAGAAAGGGACTTGTATTCTATGCATATGATATCATTGTTTTTCTTCAGCTTTATTTGCCTAACTACTTTCACGTTCCATTCTTTTTACATGCATTCGTCAACTATCAATTTGTTGCCCATTTCACTAATAATTCAAAATTTATTTATTTATTCTTAATTTCTAATTTTATAATAAAATATTAAGAATAAAATAATTTTTTTAAAAAAATAATTATGAAATATGTTATTATATTTCATATAACTCATTTTTAAAAAATAAAAATGAAATGAGTCATTTAAAAAAATATTAATTTTTTTTCTTTTGTTTTTTTTTTCCTGCAAAATTATGACCTCACCAGCAACATAATTTTTTACATCTTAACTGTAATTTAATGCTGATTGCAAATATGCAATTTGAGCTGTATTACGTATATATACAAATCGGGTCAGGTTATTTTGGTTTTTATTTTACGGTTAGTTTGGTGTTTGAGCCGCTGGCTTTCTTTTATTCAAATTAAAAAAAAAAATTGATTATAAATTCCATTTCAAATTTATTTTATTCCTCACACAAAACATACCCATATAGATATTTTAAAGTTGTTTGGAAAGTGGGAAAATGGAAGACATTCCAATAAAAAACAAGAGAATCCATTAAATTACTAGTAGTAGCCCATCACATTGATATTATCACTAATTTTATTGACTAATGCTGACTTCTGCAATTACCAACCGCATTCCTTCATATATATAATATTCTAAAATATTATCTATTTTTATCGGGAGTAACAATGCTTACCTTAAAATTGGGAATAATGAAAATACAATAACAAAAAAAAATTAAAACCCACAACAATAAAAATATAAAAATATCAAATCAAATCTACTGTAAAATTGGTGGGCTAGTTTATAATTTTCAAGGGAACATTGTTTGTTTTACATTTGGGCATTTTCAAAATAAGACAAAATGGTGAAAATGAAATTCTTCAACCCTATCATACTACATAGAATTTAAATTTCTTGAAAATTTGTCGCATATTTAGAAAATTAGTTTAAATAGTTATGATTATATGAAAAATGAGACAAGAAATCCTTTGAAATAAGTAATTAATTACAATAAAGTCTATGTGTTTGGTCTGCTCATGATACCAAGTGGGAAGAGACAATTTGCTTACATGAGAATTTTAGGTGGATTAATTGAGCAATTAAGCGTTGATTTGGTTGATATAGAGTCTGATTAATTAGGTTGTTTCTATAATTTATAATGATGATTTTTCTTTAGTAATAACATGTGTAAAACTCTATTGTTTTTCTTTGTTTCTGGTTGTGTGTCATTACAATTGAAAAGTACTGTTATGTTATTCAATTTTTTTTAATCTATTTACAGTATACATATTGGGTAAACTTTCCAATAAGTAAGAAAAGTTAATTAGTATCTTGGATTTAATAAGCTTAGTTATGTTTTCAAGGATTCATCGTGTGGCACGCTATTTGCTGCGTCAATCTCTCATTAGTAAAGAACATTAATCTAAATTATGCCATAAGTTATTTTAAAACAAGTAATTTTGCCATATGCGGAAAAAAGTTAGAAAAAGACAAATGGATTATAGAGAGTATGGTACGATGGAACCAATAATATCAATTGTCAAATGTTTCAACAAAAAGACAAACATCAACGTTGTATAAGTAAAAGCTCAAGTAGTAAAATTGGACTTTCAAACTAAGTTAGCAAAGTTTTATATGCAAAGGAAATGCCAGATTAGCGCTAGTTAGGCAAATGTCAATTACAAAAAAGGGTCTATATTCAAATATATAGGCTTTGGAATGTAGCTATAGATCACTATGTCTAGTTTGACATGTTACCTTTATCATATATGTCAATTTATAAGCAACATTGATGACAGTTTACTATTCCATTTCCCAAATTCTTATCTATATTGGATTTGGAATACGTGTTATTATCATGCATAAGTCCAATTAAAATAGAATTCATAAATATATAATATCAGAATCAAACAAAAATATTAGGTTGTTTTTCGTTGTACAAAATAAATAATAAAATACATACAAACATTTAATCTACATATATATTAATTTTTATTATCTTATATATATATTTATTGACTTTTAATTATCAATTTTATCTACTTGTACTGAACTCAGTTGCGGACCTTTCTTAAGCCTAGGGTAGGCGTCCGCCCAGAATTATTGAAATGGCAAGCTAATTCAGCATGATGCCTTGGCCTCAGTACGTAAAGAATCCTAGTTCCATCCGTACCATTTCAAAATTCTTCTAATATTTTTACTTAATATTTTAACTGTTTCTTCATATCCATTTTTTATTGTCTCTTTCTTTCCATATAGACGTGGCCACGGGTCAGGCCGGTTCCGGGCCGCGGTTCAAGGGTAAATCGAACCGTAACCGGTCTGCCGAACCGGCGATTAAATTCCGAGCTAAAAACCGGCGGTTCATGGCGGTTAAATCGGCAGTTCATGGCGGTTAAATCGGCAGTTAATGGCGATTAACCGGCGGTTCGATTCACAAAACCCGCCGGTTCACGAACTTAAACGATTCCGGTTCAAAAAATTATCAAACCTGAACCAGCCCGTCCTTCGGCCGGTTCAGGTTATGGTTTTTACGGTTTCGAGCTTCGGGCGGTTTGAGTCGGTTCAATCACGGGCCAGTTCAGGCGGGTCGGCCGGGCCGAACCAGCCATGGCCGTATATATTATGTTTGATATATTTATTATTTTAATGTTTTATTAAAAAGTTATACTATTATATATACAATTCATATATATTTAGTATTTTAATGTTTTATTAAAAAAATTATAAATTTTTAGTATGTTTAAAAAAATATTTACAAATAAATATTTTTTATTTTATTTTATCTATTTTTAATAACTTAACTTTATTGTTATGGTTAATCTAACTAATGCAAATAATGGAATAAAAATTGGATATTTAGTATTTTTAATAAATCTCTAGGTTTGCCTCAGATTGGATTTTTATTTATCTATTTTTTGGTAAACAACTAAATGGCGACCACAACCATGTTCGTTGTATATGGCGAATACTTGGAAAATTTTAAAATTATATGCATTTATTAAATTTTATTTATAGATTATAAGGGCAGTTTTAAAATATATTAGTTTACGATTGATAAAAAAGTATTATGTTTCTAATTTGAAAAGTTATTCGTTATTAGACTTTAAAATTTGATAATTACATGATCTAGAAAGTGCAACGTTGATTGATTTTATATTATTTAATTCTAGTCTTACCATATATTATAGTTTACTTGGTCTAGAATCAGTATCTTTCAATGCAAGTATCTGCGTTTTATTCTTAAAAAAAAAAAAAACAAAAAAGTATCTGCGTTTTTATTTTAGTATAAAATTACAAAAAAAAAAAAAAAAGACCATATTAATGTTAGTAAGAGTTTAGCATTGGCTATGGTTAGTATTCAACATATACTGACCAATATAAATATAAAAAAAGTGAAAATTAGAATTTTTACTTAATTTATTTTTTTTCATATATTTTTTAAAATAGATTTTTGTCCCTGTATTTTGTTTTCATTGAATGTTTTTATCCTGTTAAAAATGGTATTATTCCGTTAAATCACTTAGTAAAATGACAAGATTACCTTCTAATTAAAATTTAGTTAAATAATTTATCTCCCTTAAAACTTGTAGCTATTGAATTTCAATTTGACAAAAAAGTTAAAAAAAAAATTTGAAAACAACCCAATAGAATGCCACCATTGTTGAAGCTTGCTTTGGCAGCTCTAGTAGTAGGCTGAGGTTATCGAAGACTCTGATCAACTCCTTATGCATCTGCCATTAATTGTTTCAATGATTGTTGGCCGGAATTGAAGAAATCACAGGTAGGAAAAACAAGTCAAATAGACATGAAATCATTATGCACGAAAATCGAGGTCTTCCGATGACCTAGCAGAGAAAGTGAGGAAATTTAGATTGATTGTGATGAGAGATTCATTTTGATGTACTTGGTTGCTCTGTTCCTTGTCAAATTAGATTTGTGTTGTTTGAGTGACAAATTAAATGTTAGTTCTTGTGTCATGAGGCAGAAGATGGTAAACTTTCTCTTTAGTCCTTGAACCTGTGAAGAAGGAGCATTTTTGTCTCTCTTTGCACTTTCTAATTTCAAATTGGTCCCTCTTTTAACTAAGCCGACGATAACAAAGGATAATCATATTATTTTTAAAGGAAACTAAGAGAATAATGATCATCATTTAATGGAAAGACAATTTTGTTTAATGGAAAGAAAGCAAATGGATAAAAAAGTCATTTAAAAAATATATGGATAATACGGCTCGCTTCAATAACAACTTTAGGAGTAATTTTTAATGTTTTGACCAGTCAAAACGCTAAACGATATTATTTAAAGCGTTTGGTAAAATAATTTTGTCGAACAAACCTTAAATAAAAAGAGAGAGACAAAATCGTAAAAAAAATTTCAAATTTTAAATGAATATTTCTACTTTGATGAAACTATATTTCAGTGTCTCATTTATTTTAATAAATTTACTAGTCTTTTATGTTTGTGTGTTATACGAGAGTACTCGCTTTTAAATATTCATTCTTTATATTTTTTATTAACTTAAATAGTATGAATATAATAAATTTGTCATACATTTAATTTATGTCCTAAAATTCATATTATAATAAAATATTATAAATTCAAATCATGTAATACTATTTCGATTCATATTCTGATTTTATTGTTTAACGCATACTATTTTGATTTATATTCATAATCAGATTTACTTAAGGAATATATATATATATATATATATATATAATCAGATTTACTTAAGGAATATATATATATATATA
>CANUEY010390832.1:0-12396 GCA_948099555.1 Croton setiger
CAGTGGCCAAAAAGGTGCAACTTAGTCCACAGGACACAATACCCAAATCAATTGTCAAAACTGTGCAGTTGGCCAAATTTCAGAACTGATTTTAGCTTGCAATTCTGGTTCACACAACAAAAACCTTAACATGCCCTAAACATATAAAAACTACTGCCAACAATTTGATAATCAGTTAAAATAGTAGCTAAGAACAAGATCATGCAAAGGGATAAGTATTCAGATTAGCCTCTGTACAATATTCATGAACAGACGACCAACACACACGATCACTCCAGCATTTTTAGTTTCAACATCAGAAGCAGAAACAGTCATACAAAGCACGAAGATCAATCTGATTTCCTTATAGATCCAAACCAAGTGCATAGAAAATGGAAAATTAACTGAAGCTTATTAAAATGGTAATAATAAACAGAAACACAGACTTAGATACAATCCATTTCAAGAATCAAACAGACAAGCAGAAGCGAATTCAATCCAATACGCAAACGAAGCTATACAATTCGAGTTTAAGAAAATTAAAACGGAATGAAATTACAAATACCTCAATTCAAGCTTCGATTTCAATTTCCAGTATCCAACAGTATAGTTTTCAACAACATTCAGCCAAATTTTACAGAAGAAGAACTCAAAATCCTCACACTCCCAGTTATTCGATTCTACCCTTTTAAACCGTTCCTAACTTCGAATCAATTTAAAAGCAGGAAATACAATTTTGAATCGTTTTCCCCAATTTCCCAATTATGAACCCTAACTCTCCAATCCTTCCCAATTTTCCGAAATTAAGAACCCTAGATTTACAGAATTCTAACTCACTACAGAAGGGTACTTACACCTTTTTTGATTCTTTCCTCTCTTTCGATATTTGATTTTCTGACCCTCCCAGTGGAATTTTCGAAAAGGCCTCCTCCTTTTCGTTTCTGGATCTTTCCTTTTTGTAGTTGCCGTTCTCGAATTCTTCCCTTCTTTTCCGGTGTCAATCTTCAATTTGGACTCTTCCTTCTGATTTTTCGGTCTCCCTTTGCTTCACGCCTTCGATCTCTGTCTCCCTCACGTTTCTGCATTTCGTTCCTCAGTCTTCGTCTCTCTCTCTCGTCGTTCTTCCCTTTCTTTCGTTCGTTTTTTTTCCTTTCGTTATTTTTTTGCTTTAGCAACTACCAAAACAACGCCGTTCTCTTCAGTTTAAATACCTCGGTTTATTGAGGCGGTCGGACCAGGAGATTTTGCAATTGAACCGAACCGATTTCGGTTCGATTCATCTTTATTTCAATTTTCACCCTTCTCTTTTCTTTAATTCTTTTGTCACCCCAATTCTTTCTTCCTTCCTTCAAATCTCCCTAACTACTTCTAATTTCTTTCAATTACACATTTTTTCATTTATTTTCTTCCAAGCTTCACATGTTCTTCCATTTTCTTCCAAATTTCTCCTTTTTCTTTTATTTTCTTTCATATGTTTTTCCTTTTTTCCTTCTAATTCTTTTCTCTTTTTTATTTTTTCATCTTTTCTTCTTTTAATATTTTTTCCTCTCTTTTTTCCGTTTCTCAATTTTTACAAAATAAGGGAAAATTAAAAATAAAATAAATGTATTTTCTTTTTCCTTAAACATTTATCTTCTAGATTTTGGGGGTCAAAAATCGAGCGTCAACACCTGGTTATGAATTTCAGGTTATGTAACCCTAATGGACATATGATAGCACCCACAAGATCGTCAGAACTGAGTATATCCGCCGGGATGACAGCCATGGAAGGTTTAGCAGCAGAAATTTTGATAAAAAGGATCCTGAAAATGATAAGACCATTCTTTTTGTTTTTTTTTTTTTAAAAAAAATACTTACCCAAGCATAATCTCCGGTGTATGAAACATGGGTCTCGAGATTCGCCAAAAGCTCGGCATTCTCGATGTCCAAAGACCGAAAAATTTCACTACCTATAGACTCTTCAGACATATTGAGAAAAAAAACCTTTGCAAGAAGTCAAAGAAAGAAAAAAAATTTAGAGAGAGAAAGAGAAACTTAGAGAGAAGAAGAGAAACTTGGGAGGGATGAGTGAAAATGAAAGCTTCCCCTCCCCTTCCCCTCCCCCCCCCCCCCCCATTTATAGGAAAAATCCCAAAAACGCAGGTCTTGTGCGCGGCCATACTCCGACCCCAAAATTCGCGATTTAGAACGCCACTAAGCTCCATAAATCATATTTTTGTCGCCCAGTGGGGGGCAACTGTGAATACTCGAATTTTGAGATCCGGAAAATGATTTTCCACAGACCGCGAACAATCGCGCCGGACCGGACATTTTTGTAAAACAGCACCGAAAGTATGCCTTCATGGTACTTGAAATGTCCGGGATTTTACGAGGGTCACAGAAATGCCCTCGGAATAGCCATCGGAGTCCCGGAACGTCCCGAAAAGGCTCCGGAACGAGAAATGCGCGAGTTGCAGAGAGAAGGAAGCCCTGGCCGCCCTTTGGAGGCGCCCCTGGCCGCCCTCCAAGGCAGCCCAGGCCGCCCTCTAGAGGTAGCCCTGGCCGCCCTCCAAGGGCGCCCCTGGTCGTCCTCCAAGGAAGCCCTGGCCGCCCTCTAAGGGCAGCCCTGGCCGCCCTCTAAGGCAGCCTCGGCCGCCCTTGATAGCAGCCCAAGCCGCCCTCTGTTGACTTTTGGCCGAATTTCACCTATAAATACCCCCCAAAACCATCATTTTCTTCACAACTTGAGCTGTGTTGACAGCCGCTCCCTTCTCCCTTCTTGCCTACGGTAATTCTTTATCTCAAAGGCAATTCTTTACTGCTTTCTGCATTGCATCTCTTTGATAACTTGCATTTGCATACATAAAACACATAAAAATAAATCCAAATCAAGCTGAAGCTAAGGAGCGGACGTCAACTGCCACAGGTATACTCCGAAACTCTTTTTCTTCAGTTTAATTCTCTCATATTGCATCCGACATCATGCATACATGACATTTGCATCTCATGCATACACATTTTTGGCAAAATATGCCGTTATAATCACTCATTTTGGCCGCCGCGCCACCAAAATTAAGACTTTCGGCCACAGCGCCGCTAAAATCACTTTTTGCCTATAACGCCTAAGCAAACACATTTTCGGCCACCGCGCCATGCCAAAAATCACATTTTTGCCTCAAGGCCTAACAAACCTATTTTTCCCCAGCGGGAACACATTTTTGGCTAAAAGGCCTAAAAATCAATATTCCACAACGGAAATCCAATCAAAACAAGTTTTTCTGACCACGGAAGTCATAAAAGTCCTTTTTCGGTCCCTAGACCAACAAAACCACAATTTTGATCTCGGAAGTCATAAAACTCCCTTTTTCGACCACTAGGCCTAAATTTCACACTTTTCGACCACGGACGTCGATAAACTCCATTTTTTACCACGGACGTCAATAAACTCCACTTTTCGACCATGGAAGTCGATAAACTCATTTTCGGCCACTAGGCCTACATTTCAACCACGGAAGTCGATAAACTCCCTTTTTGGCCCCTAGGCCTAAATTCACTTTCCACACTCATAGCATGCATACATGTATATACCCCCTTCACCACCTTTAAATGGGCAAGTTTGAACTATATTGACCTTGATCTCTCATTCAAAAGAGAGTATGTAGGCATATTCGAGATATTACCTCGAATAACAGGTCTCCTCATTCCCGATCATTTCGTCCAAATCACCATTCCTGCATAACATTTAGGTGAAAATCAATTGATATGAATGCATGACATAACCTCCGAATCCACCTTGGGTTCGAAGACTAGTGCATTTCATTCATTGGGGCAATTAACCTAGAAATAGGTTAATCACAAAACGGAGTCACTAAGGGGTTCTTTCTTAATTTGTCCCCTTCAACAAAATAAATTAGGTGGCGACTCTACACACACACACTTCACCCCGAGTGAACATCCCCGGCCAACTGATTTTCCCTCGCGGATCGACCCGGCGGCTCGGAGGGGCGGCATACCGTTCCGGTAAGGGTTCACACCTCTGAATCATTCAGGTCTAATGTTTCTGATTGACCTATGAAAAATTTAGGTCTAGTGTTACTGGCCAGTTATTGTCGCACGCTCTATGAAATTCATAGGCGCAGTAATTGGCTTGATAGACCACAACGAAATTAAATTGAATCATATGAAATTTGCATTGCATATGGTTATGTTTTGACTTCTATTATAAGGTATTGACTGTTATATGAAATTGATTTATTCGAGTATGATTAATTTTCGGTCTTATATACAGAATTTGTTATTGGCTAGCCAAATTGTATTTGTTATATGGAATTGTAAAGTATCTTTCGTTACAGTACCTATGGCTTATAGAATAAATGGAATCCTATGTCAAAGATATTTGTATATTGTTATATGTTTCTGTTGTTATAGAATTATATGGAATTAGTGGTTAAATTGGTTACAGCTCGCAAGGTAAACGGAATCATATGAAATAAGTCTGTCATTGACAGGTTTGGTGTATGATTTTGAATTGTGATTTATTATCTTGTTTTATAATGTTTTACTTTATACTTGCTGAGTAGGAAACTCATTAAATTGCAATTCTATGATTTCAGGTTGCAACTGACAGCGTCAATTCGACATCCTTTCTGCTCGGGTCGGTCAGCTGAAGCTTATGATCTCTCTCCCTCGCATTTGCATCATTCGTTTAATTTTTTCATATAGATTTATATTATATGATATGTAAATTATTAATCATGTAATAATTGGTTTAAAATTTAGCATTTCATATGCATGGCAGTTGTTATTGCATGCATATAGGTATGTAACTTATAAAATCATAATGGCAGCTTGTAACATCTCGTCTAGAGTTTGTAAAATTTAGATATATCGTGTCATGTTTATGAAAAAAAAATGGTTTTTTCTATATGACGTAGAAGTATAAGTATGGTTGTTACAGTTTTTGGTATCAAAGCTGGTCTACGACCCTACAGGGCGTAGTCTCATGTATAATATTAGATGCATTTAGACACACAATATAGGCACATTTATGTAAAAAGGAACATGTTACATGATCATGAGTCACATGCATTATCGAGGAGAGAGGATTTAACTGACCATGAGTACTCTATTGGAGTATTGTTCCGAATTACATTCTCTTGTATATGAAAACAAATGGTTATAGAGTTAAATTACTTAAATGGAATTAGAAAGTTTTGGCAGCGGTGAACTTTTTGATAGTTTATCGGCTGCTATAAAGTTAAAGGGTCATAGTGATGTTGGAATTTGATTGAATATAATGGAAATTAAAAATTGGAAAAGTGTTTATTTGAAAAGACTAAAAAAATGATAATATGAAACCACTAAAATTTTGTTATAAGTTAAGTGAAATTTTTTCTTAATATATGAATGTTACATTTATTTGAATAATTGGAATAAACTTGATATATGATGTTTTAATGAGAGATATATAAGAAAATAATTGCAATATGACATGATTTTTGAAAGGAAAAGTGGTAAATCAAAGGAAGTAATTGATAAAAGAATAGGATAAATGTCAAAAATGTTTATTTATGTGTGAAAAATATGTGAAATGTATGGAATATATGCATAACATGTAAGATAAATATAGTATAATTTTGGAAAAATATGGAAAATAAGTATAGTTTTTGTTAATCGTAAAAAGGTGAATTTGGAATATGGTATGTTAGTTAATATAAGGTTAGTCAAGAAAGAAAAATTATTTGGGAAACATAGAAAAACCTATGACACAAGTATCTTCACTTGTTTATAGGTATTGAATTTTGAGGACAAAATTCTTAAGGGGGGGAAGTTGTGACATTCCTAACGCAAATCACATGTCATAAATGTCGTCATTTTTAGCATAACACATTTTTATGATTTTATCGTAAAAGTAATATTAATTATAGATTTATTACATGCTAAAAAATTAAATAAAAGTGAATATTATAAGAGATTAATTTATGATATTTGAATAAACTGAGAGTTTAAGGTTTGTTTACAGTCGGTCGACGTAAATGAAGCATGATTAGGGTTTTAACTACTGTGACTGATAAAATGATTTTGACATTTGATGTTTTGGATATTTAAATAAATGTTATTTGATTTGGAACCCTAAAACTACGACGACATCATATGATTTTGGCTCTGCCGGCATCGTCGAGGTTCTGGAGTCAGTTTAGGGCGCCGACCGGGCCCCGAATATTTTTCGGACCCGATTTCGCCAAAACTTTAAACTTTGTTTTTAATTATTATTTTATGATTAAAAATGAAAGAAATGGGTTAAAAAATATGGATTTGGACAACAAAAAAAAAGGGAAAAGGAAGGAAAGGGGTAAAGTAGGGTTTAAGGACTAAATGAAGAGCTGAAGAGGAGGAAAAGTGGTGAGAACAGAAAGCATGAAGCCAAAAACAGATTGGAAAGAAAAGGAAAGAAAAAAGAAAAAAAGAAAGAAAGCTTGGGTTTTATAGCTTTTGTGTAATCCCAAAATGTGTTAGAGGAGATTAAAAGTGAGAGAGAAGGAAGAGAAAGGCTGGAAACGAAAGAAAACAGAGAAAATAGTAAGGTTGGTAGAAACAAAAATAGTGTGTGGGAAGGAAGAAAGAGAGAGAAAAAGAAGAAAAACTAGCTTGCATGGGTAACTTTGGGGTTTTGGAATAACTTAAGAGTGTTCCTGGGAAGAGATTGGTGGCTAGAAATAACTACAAAATCGCCGGAAAATCATTGGAAAGTTGGGTCCAGAAGCAAGATTTTCAGGCCAGTTTTTGGGGCTGAAGGAAGAAGACGATCAAAATGCAGCACGGGCTGCAGTTTGATGAATTTTACCTCCTGGGTATCTGAATTTGGTAAAATTAAATTTTAACCCCTAAAGTTCATAATTTAATGCAATTTAGTCCTTCCAGCAAAATTTTAATTGTTTTCAATTTAGTCTTGCCAGATTTAATTCTTGGTAGATTACATTTTGGCCCTTGAAGTTCAGACGCGTTTTCAAATAGGTCCTTTTAAAGTTTTAACTGTTTTCAATTAGGTCCGTCTGCCCAAATTAAATTTAGAAAATTATATTTTAGCCATTAAACTTACTATCGCATTTCAATTATGCCCCTAGCAAGTTTAAAACCATTGCAATTTAGTCCCTCCGCCCAAATTAAGTTCTGAAAACTATATTTTGACCCAAGAACTTGCTGCCAGATTTTAATTAAGCCCATAAACTTTGAAAACTAATCAATTGAGTCCTTTTTGGTTTAAATTGAATTTATTTTTATGTTTTTACTAATTGGCTAATAAATTAAGTTTAATAATTATAGATATTGTTAAATATGATTAATATTTGATAAATTAAGTTTGATAAATAATTTTAATAGTGTTTTAAAGTGTTTTTTAATATAGAAAATATTTGATTTAAGTTAAATTCAAAGAAAATAATATTGTTTGGTAATGAAATTAAATTAATTAAAAAAGATAAATGTGTAATCATGCATCATAGAATATGTGAATTGTTTATATGATAATTTAAATATTTGTTACGCTTTAAAATATAGGAGCATTGAGTGTTAAAGGGGGACGAGGTAAACAACCCGAGACCCAACCTAGTTCATAGCATTGAGGCTCATATGATTTCTCTTCCTCACAACAGGAACATTACTATGTCCAAATGCATGAAGCTTATATGATTCCTTAATAGATAATCCAGGGCCAGCTGAACCCTCTCCCCTTTGAGACTCATGAACATGCTCCATGATCCTATACACATATATGCAATATGTCATTACCATGTGTATGAATGAATTCAAATATTATGCAAATAACTAGGTCATGTGGGGCCTTAGACCAGCTCTGATATAAAAAATTGTAATAGCCAACCCTATATCTATACGTCATAAAACATGCCATTTTTCTGACATATCCTTCATTTGGACAAACGACATACTAATAATAGAAAAAAATAAACCAAAAACATACATATCATTTGAAACATATCAAACATTACATATCACATATCAATTGCAATAACTAAAATTAACATAATAACTAACAAGCCATAATTTACATATATCATTTGGTTTAACAAAAACTATTTACTAAGAAGACATAATAAACATACTATGTTATAATTTACATGCCAAAACATATAGTTATTCATTATAGACTAAAATTATAAACCAAAATCTATATGCAACTATACAGATAATGTGAAACGAGGGAGAGAGGCCTAGGCTTCAACTGTACCGACCTGAGCATAAGCTAGTGAAGTGCTAAACCTTACTCAAACTGCTAACTTGAAAACATAAATTGTGATTTTGATGAGTCGCATACTCAGCAAGTGTAAACCAAATAAATAAAGAAAGCATATAATTCCATATATCACAAACTTGGAAAAACTGCACGTGTTGACGCACAGTGACCAATTCCTCCCGTGATCGAGAGGGTTTTTCACTAAGTCGATTTCATTTTTCAAAAATGCATTCGTTCGGTTCGGTTTTGGAAACCGAAAACGGGTTTAGGCGATAAAAAGCCTTTTTGGATGTTGCCGAAACTAGTCGGTCTTAAAAATCGATTTTGAGTCGCCACCCATATTGGGAACCGGTTTTTACAAAAACCACAAAAATTCTTTTGACTCCGTTTTGAAGAATTGGATAAGGCACAAAAATCCGAACCAAAGATTTTGGGTAAGTGGGTAGGGTACGTTAGCCGAAATTACAATTTCGACTAACGCCCGGTTTAAACCGGCCTCCAAAAACCAATCTGATTTTCCGAATTTTAAAGTTAAGACTGTGATTTTCGAAAAGCCGCTAACGATGTACCTAAACGGTGATTAAAGTCGTTTTATTCAAAACACAATACAGAAAGCAATAAATTGCGCGAAATTTAAATTGCAGAAATTAAACAGCCCTTAGTCTAATTATTCTTTCTCCGATTTCTCGGAGAAAATAATTACAAACCGAATCTCCTAAAATACATTCTACCCGATTATCCCCGAAAATAAACCCGGCGCCCAAAATTAGCAATTTAGAGCAGTTTATGAAAAATTGCAGTTTAGTATCTAAATTTTACAAAAATTGCAACTTGGTCCCCGAAGGGAAAAATTTATCTTTTAAAGCACACGACATACTTAAACGACACAAAACAACAGTGAAAAATGTATTAAACATGTTATTTAAACATTTATAACAAAATACGAAAAATTACAAATTAGTCCTCGGACTTTATGGAAATTACGAGAATGCCCCCGGAGGGGAAAATCTCCTTTCGGCGCACACGACACCACAAAACAACAAAACAGCATATAAAACATAAAAAGCACTTCAAATTGAACATAAAATGCAAAATATGCAAAATTACATTTTGGCCCTACAAGTTATTTTTATCACAAATTAACCCCAATAACAGTTTAAGGCATTCCAACATGTCAATTTGTCAATTTGTTTTAATTTTCGGAAAGTTACCATTTTAGCCCTCATAATTCTGCGAATTTACATTTCGGTCCCTAATTTATGATTTTCATTAAACAGCCTTACATTCATGCAAAATATATCAAACGATTAAGAAAATAAAACATACAAAAATGACGGTTGGAATCAATTTCTTGAAGATGGCAGTTTGATGCTTTAACTTTGATATATTACAAATATGCCCCCTATTTATGAATTTTATCCCTTATGTTTCATGGAATTACAATTTCGCCCGTATTTTCCCAAAATTATGAGACTGCCCCTCAAATTAATTTTATGATGATCATGTAATTGATTTGGACATAAAGGGATGACATAATAAATTAATCGTGGCCATAAACAGGCTATTAACTTCATCAATCATGCATTACAGACATAAGAACAATGTATAACATAGGTACAAATTAAATAAATAAATAAAAAGAAAAGTAGGTAGGCAATCAGCAAAAAGAAAACAAAGAAACAGGGCCCTTGACAACAATATACAGCAGGCTGGACTAACCTAACCTATGTCTGCTCAGAATGCAAAGAAATACAGAAGCAAAAAGCAAGCCAAGTTGGATGGCAATAACAATTCAAGGGTACAGCTGCAGCAATCCAGAGATTCATATAAACAGCAAACCCAAATTGGACATCTACTAAAAGTTGATGACACTAAGACTTATCTGATCTTCTATGATTTTTTAACACAGGCAGGAAGACTGGGCTGGACAAAATCAGGTCATCATGAACAACAAGTGGACAGATTGCAGTGGCTGCAATAGACTGAGCATATCCATGACGCAGGTGGAGTGTAGGAACAGAAAGTAGGCCTATCTAGGTGATGACATGGACAGATTCATAACATTCAAACAAACATGTTCAACCAGAGTTTTAACACCCTATAATGGCATGCAAACATTGCAACATAGAAACAATAGCAGATATTCTGTGAAGCAGACTTGACAGATTGTGAAACAGAAATATGTTACTTAGGCAGATCCTTCCTTATCAATAACAAACTGCCAACAACAACAACATTAAAATATCTCCGGCAGAAATGAGGCAATTGCAAGATAACAGATCAAAGATGATTGCTAAGGGGTATACAGAAACAAAAAAGTAAGCCTGTTCCAATAACTTACTGGAGATGATCCCTCGGCTAAGACAATCTTCACAACATACAGAAATGGTTTAATTTAATATGGCAATACAGAGGTTCATTCACAAACTTATCTTGCAGTGTTCACATCAGACAAAGAAACCATCTAATATATATGCTCTTCTGGGCAAATCAGACAGTAGGGATACAATCCCCAAGCAATACGCCATTTGAACATGACCATATGCAAATCACATCAACAGCCTAGGAATATTGATGAGGGCAGACTGAAAGGATTCAAACATGCAATGAGGTTTTAGGTCTGAAAACCAGCCCACATTCCTTGGGAACCAGAAGCATAATGAATTTGGAAACATATGAGCATATTCTGGATGCATGAAGCAATTGAATGAATAGGATCTACAACTCTGAACAACAAAGGCAGCCTTTATCTTTTGACAATGGTCACAAACCAAAGAAGCAAAAGCATATAATGACACTAAAAAGAAAAGATGCAGGCTGCCCAAACTATTGTATAGACAAAAGACATTGAATACAAACAAATGATCAATACAGTTAGTGTTAACTGAACCAAAATATCAACAGCAGGCAATACCCAAATAATTAGAATGATAAAGCTGGATTCAAATAAGCTCGACAAGGGACTCATCTTAAATTACGATAATCAGTTTACAAGACACTAAAGTCCTGCTGTTACCTAGACCATTTACTAACCAGCTTTGAACCCAACATCAATTAAAATCCCAGGGATACTAATGGACTCAACCAGCAGCGGCATAAACACAAGAACATTTTTTATTTCATCCAACAATTAACATTATAGCTTTCATTTATAACAGGGATACCCACACTTTTAAGTCACACATCGATGGCAAACAAATGACCCAGATCCAAAATGAATTCACAAATCAAGATTTAAATCGTGAGTGTGGATATAATGCTGATCTGAGCTTACTGTACTGCAGCTATTCACGATGGTTTCATGGCGCTTCACCAGCTTTTATGAAATAACAATTTACATTCACCAAAATATTTGTGGATCCCAAAAATAAAATGTTACTTGCCCATCTGTTCATTAATTAAATTCGAGATGTGATACAGATGTAAATTGAATCCATAATGCATGTTTTCTCTAGGCTAGTTATCTACCCTATATTCCCACTGAACTTTGGAACATGATGGACACAATATGAATAGAAGATGCCAACAAATTCTGACATGTGAAACATTAAGAAGCAAAGAAAGATTTTGCACTCTAAGCACACAATATGTTTCAAAGGGTTCTGGAGAAGTGATAGGCGCTTATACATGAACAGCAATCAGAAAACCTAAATGACCACTACAGCCGACAAATCTATAATCAAATTGTCATACAGTCCAAAAGCAATATTTAAGCAATTTTCAGGAAACACAAACAGATTCTGAACGAAAGTACTCGGCAAACATACCATTCACGGGAAAAAAAAAAAGAAAATCCATCACGGCACAATAGAAATCAATTTCATCCTATCCTAGTCATATTCATTCATGCCGTTAATATAACATCCAGGAGAGCAAATTCTAAAAATAAAAAGCACTTAAACATCCAAACAGCATGGAATCGATTAAACACAGAATCCATTAAAACTCAATCTGGTTCCCAATAAAGCACATTCATACTGAGAGCAGCAACAGAAATGGAATGAGAATACTGAAATTGAAAACAGATATTGAAAACAATAGGTTACCTCAAAAGCTTTTAATTCTTATTGCCTTCCAGAATCTTTACAACGATTGAATGGATGAATCTTTACATCAATTTGTATCAAATTCCTATGCTAATTGTTATAAGAACACTCAATTTCCGAAAATCCCCAATTTAAAATCCC
>CANUEY010391126.1:0-14132 GCA_948099555.1 Croton setiger
TATTTGTAATACTTTAATTATTGTAAATATTATAAATATTTGGCACACTACTTTAATTTTTGTTAATCTTATAAATATTTGGTTACTTTCATTTAATATATGTATATCGTTTTTTAGTATTTTATTTTAATATATTTACGAAGTGCTATTACATTGGACGTTTGTTTATAATTTTTACGAAATTGTCAATTGATTGAATTATACAGCCTTCTTATGATATTAAAATTAAAATGAATTCATAGTCTATGACATTAAATAAAATAAATAAAAAAGTTACATTCAAAGTTTATGACATTAAAATTAAAATAAATTGAAGTTCTCATATCTCTTTAGCAAACTTGAAGTTAGCATAAGAGATATGCGAACTTCTAATTAAGTTCGCATATCTCTTTAGCAAAAGTCGTATTTATGTCCAACTTTCAAATTTTGTCCATTTTTTTGTCCATCTTATATATTTTAACCGCCTCTTTGTAAACCACCCACAGTATTATAGATCATCTTAAGTAGTGTTGTTTGACAATCAAAATATGCTATAGTTGGATCCTTTATTTTTCAGTGATATTTTATTGTTGCCATTATCCCCTGCTTTCTTTGCGCAGCTAGGGCTTCATCCAAGGAAAACGATGAAGTTTCTTTTTTAAAAAATTAAAACTATAAAATTTCATTTTAGTACGTAATAAATTTTCTTCTAAGTACACAGTATACGGTAGTGTTTCATTTCTTAACAAATTTGATGGAAAATTAGTTAAAAATTAATGGAAGGACAAAAACGGAATCAAAAGAGAAAAATAACTATCAATCCAACTATTGATATAATTATTTCAAGATATAATGATCATAGTGCCAGACTAATTATTTAGATAACTCAAATTCTAATAATTTGAAAATGAGCTTTTTAGTTCACTCAGAAAAGAATGATCAGTGTTAAATTCAGACAAAAATATTTATTTTAAAAATATAAAAATAAAAATATTGATTCAGTAAAAACATATAGATAAAATTGTAAATTTTTTATTATTTTAATTTAAAATTTTGATTGAATACTTATATTAATAGTTAGTACGCTGTGTTATGACTTACTCTTTATAAATTTAAATTTTCACCTCGAGCATGCCTTGACGATGGAGGACTACCTCCTATTGTGTCTATCAATTAAAATCACTATGTTGAATTGAGAAAAAAATATAAATTATTTATTTTTTTCTTTTTGCAAAAAATTATATTTTTTTGGCAAATTATAAATTATTTTACACTAAAAGGGAAAATTTAAAATATAATGACCAAATAGTTAACGTTATAAAATTCAGGGATTAAATTATAGTTTTAATTAAGCTATTTCACGCGACGAACTGACTTTTAATAGTTCTCTTCGATTTTCCTGGAAACCAAACAGATCGTCGTTCAATTGTGGGTTTAATGGACGAGGTAGTGGAAGAAGTGGAGAAGGTAAAAAAAGAATGGGATGAAGCATATGAAAAAACGCAAGGCCATGTTAAGGCAATTGAAGAGTACGGTAAATCAAGAAGAGGAGGAGAAGTAGATGCAATCAAGGAGAAGAATTCTCTTCCTAGACTGAATGGATTAGCGCAAGATGGTCTGTCCTTGCTCCAATCTTTGCAATTTAAGCTCGATCTTCTTGCTCCTCAATTGCCTACTGACGAGAATGTGAAATCGGCGCAAAGCTTGCTTGAATCGTGGAAGAAACAATACCAAAAGTACATCCTTCTTACCTTAAATCAATAAAAATAATATGATTCATTTCTAATTTTTTATTTTCTAACATAGTCTCATTTGTGAATCAGTGTACGTGTGAGCTTGAGAAATGCTAATTTGCAAGCCAAGGCTAACATGAGAAAAGCTGCTCAGGAAGAGGTAAAGAAGCTTGTTTCTGCATCAAATTTACTCTTTGGATTTGATAAGCGATTACATTTGTTACTTATTTATATGTTTTGGTGTAGATTACAAAACGTATGAAAACTGTGTGATGTATGGTCACCTACTTAGAATGAATTGTGTGAAATTTAAGTAGGGACTGAATTTCCTATGATTTTATTGCAGAGAGAGCTTCTGCTGGGCGGCGGAGAAGAGTCCACAATTCGCCGACGCAATTTGCAGTATGTGTTACCATTTGTATTTTATGAATTGATCTTCTCTATCCATCACTTATAATTAGAATGTGAGAAGATTAAATTTATATTATGTATTCAATGTTCTCTATTCTCTATGTATGACTTTATTCCAATGTTTTCAGCCTTAAGATGAAGCTCGAGCATTCAGTAGCTTGCAATTGGTTTAATTTTGCTTTTCTAAAATAAGTCTTACAATAAAAAGGAAAACAAGTTTTAAAAAGGAAAACTGCCATACAATAGTTTTCTAAGCTAGGAAAACTTTTTTGTAAGTCATTGTGCAAGTACTTTTTATACTTTTAGGACAAAGGCTGGGATGACAACTGCAGCAGAAAGCATCACTGAAAGCCTTCGACGAACTCGTCAACTAATGGTTCAGGTTAGCTGCTGGTTCCCCATAGTGTTGTTCATCATGCGTCAAATCTTTATCATTCATGGTTTTGGCAAACTCTTGATGCTTGTTTGGTTTCTCGTTTTGCATCTATTTTCAGGAGGTGGAAAGAAGTGCTAGCACACTTATGACTTTTGGTAGGTGTTTTTCTATCCCTATTCCCTATGCTGTAGAAAACTTGCCATTTAATTTTTTATAGTTTAGTGAACAAAATTTGAGATGAGGCAGTTTGAATTGGACGACTATTGGCGGTAGTTTTATCACTGTCCAATCTTTGTTATCCCTTGGATTCAGAAATCATTAGACAAATTTTCTTTTAGATGTTTTAATTAAAATTTAATTTGTTGATAACATGAACATAATTTATTTTACTGTAGGTGATCCCCTAACATCTAGCTTTATATCCTTGTTTTCTCTGTAAGAGCTGTTGTTCATACACACCTGTTCATAAAACTGAACAGATTAAGTGACTAAGAGCAATGCTATTATATCAAAAACTTATTGGCATTCAGTGTACTTATCATTTTTATCTACTTTGAAATCTTACATGGGCATATGTGATGATAATCAAGAACGTGTTGAGACATTTTTGATTAAGCTCCACAAATAAGAGCAAGATTTACTGTAGATGCAGTTTTAAACTATCTGTTATTACGCGCTTTAAACTTGTCACACTATGTTGAATTTATCTTAGTGGTACTCTGATATGCTGAATGTGTTGTATTTTCTTAGTTTAGCAATTTTAGAAAATAAATGTTTTCAAGAACCTTAGGATACACAATACAATTGTAGTTGGTGCTTTTGGTGCTTCATGAACCATATAAGTGTAACGTGCAGATGATTCCTTGTTCTCACATTGACTTCTATATTTGGGATTCGATTGACTTTTCATGTGTTTGGCTTTTCGGAATAGTTCAAAGAAACGTTGTCCTGATGTTTTAAAGTGTTTTTGCAGACGAATCAACAGGTGTATTAAGGAAGGCTGAAAGTGAATATAAGGGCCATCGCTCACTGTTGATGCGGACCCGAAATTTGCTGTCTACTATGCAACGGCAGGATGTTCTTGACAGGTATAGAAGAAAAAGTGGTTCTTTTCTCAGTCACTAATTATCCGATTTTAAGGAGACTAATGCTGAATTTCATTTGAGCAGAGTGATTCTTGCAGTAGGATTCATCTTGTTCTCTTGTGCTGTACTTTACGTGGTTTCAAAGCGTATTGGGCTGCTCAAGTTACAGAGATCAGTTACTGCTGCCTTGAAGGCTGGTATGGCTCGACAAGGTAATATTAGACAAAGAGGTGGTGAAAATGGGCACGATTTTGCTCGGGTTTATGAAAATGCATTTCCTGGGGCAGAGGCACCTTTGGAAGGGCCTATGCATGACGAACTTTAAGAACGTCATTTTTCCATGACAGAAAAGAACAGGTGTGCATCCTTTGGTCAGCTTCTTTTGGTATTGTCCTTAAACTGCTTCTCACCTTGGTGAAGTCAAGAAATATACTATGAAAATAGGTTCCAACTGTTCTCATGGTCAGAAAATTATTTTATTTTGTTCTTAGATTAGTTTGGCATTACATAAAAGTAGCTCGCTCATGGTTGCATGACTCAATCACATTTGAAAGTTACACGAAATTGAAAAGCAGAATAATTGAGAAGAAATAGAAGTTGATTTCTACTGCTATTTCCTTTTTGTATGCATTTTTACAACACTTGCGGTTGCACATACATGTAGTTCAATCAATCAAATAACTACAGATTCCAGAACAAGAAGAACAGAAGAAAATGAGGGGGAAGAAGTTACTCAAAAGTTGATGCAAATTGCAGATTAAGGAAAAAAAAAAAGCTGTCAAATTGATGTGGATTTGTCATCTCAACCAAGAAGTGATTAATCAGGCACCATTACTGACCGACTCCAAAGTTGAATGAAACGTGTTGGTAAGTGGTGATGATTGGATGAAGGTGTTCATGCTAGAAGCCAGAAATTTCTGTGGGTCTTTGTATTCAGTAGATAGCCTCCGTTTTGGCCCTTTTTCTGTACTCCGACACAGGTGCATTTGCTGTTTTCAATCAAATACTCTGCTGTGTCTATTTTTAGCCCTGAAGTTCCTGTCCTTTTATATCTGCCGAAGAAAATGATAATTAATTTGGATAAAGCCATCAATTAGAGAATAATTAGATATAATAAAGATGGTTTGTGAAACTTACCCTAATATGGCACCGGAAAGACTTCTCCTTTGGCCAATTATGATGAGATCAACACCCAACATGTTGCTTTTAATAAGAATGGCATTACCCTTATCTTTGTCTCTAAATTTGGTTTCCAATTGCACTTTCTCCGTGTGGATTTGGATTTTCGGTTGGACAGCCAAACAGAATTGCTTCATGGCTTCAAGAAAATCAATGTCTCCTCCACTTTCCTGATTAGTAATAGGAGAATGTGTTGGAAGACTTGACCTTTTCAAGAATGAGAATGTGTTCCTCCAAGAGTTAGGGTTTTCCGCATGGAGAAGAATAAGCTCATCATTTTCAGCAAGTACATGAGAAAGTGCATATTCAAGCGCACCGACGGACTCCCGGGTTGGATCAGCCACCAACAGTACCTTCCTAGCCGGCGATGTTTCACTTTCCATGGCTTGTGGCTGTTGCTATGACCATGAATGATGATGGTTGGCCACCACCACCACCACCACCTCCCAACACAAACCCTCAAATTTGATGCGGAAATATTTGGTTTCTGCAAAAACAAAAATGAAGGGCACATTTGCCTTCTTTTGTATGTTCACCGCAACAACTACTAACAAATTCTTAGCTAATGATTTTGTGATTTGCAAAATATTCAGCAGTCCTATATTTAGGACACAACTTGGTGATTCCTCTTATCTGCTAAATCAGGAGTGTTTTTGACTTTTTTTTTTTTTGTTTCTTGGAACATCTTTCTTTTTGACTTTGTCAACACAAGTACCACCAACAATCAATTACCATATCTATGGGTTTTTTTTCTTTTTTAAGGATATTTTTTGAATAATATGTTGCTCACATTAATAATATGTTGGCCTCAGTAATATTGAGATTTGCAACTTTATATTGGGCTAGTTGCATCTTAAAATTAAAATATGAGAATGGCTTGAAAAGCACAAAGTTCAATCACTATACAACCAAATAGAGAAACAAAAGATTTACCACAAAATTTACTGAATCCTATCTATCACCATGGATTTGGAATAATTCATAAGGGCAGTGGATCAATCCTACTTCCATTCCATCTAATATTTCATCCAACTTAAAAAAAGGTTTGATAGTCACATCTTCAAAGCTAAACTTGACAAGATCATGACCTCCGTATAAGTAGTCATCATTCATCTCATCCCAATTATCATCTGTAAAGTAAATGCACTTTTTTTCAACTGAGAATGAATGATTCACTCCAATAAACAATGCTTCATTCTTCAAATCCTTAGTTTCAACCCATTTCAAATCCAGCTTCCGGACATAGAAAAACATTGTTCTGTGAGGACAAACCCGAGGCTGTGTATCTTCATCACCCAAAAGATATGACTCATCAACTGCTTCTACTTCTTCATTAACCATATACCCTATAATTCTAATTATAGGACAAAAGCTCCCCATTTCATTCCACTAAATATTTTTTGGTAAAGTGCAAGTTTTTATATGGTTTCATAGCTTCTGTGAATGTTGTTCCCAGCAATACAAGATTCTGCCACATGAGTTCCAAGAAGAGCAAACTACTTTTAGTGGGCATTATCGACATGGCAGTACAGTACTGTACTTAGACTAAGTGGTAGAAGAAAGGAAGGTTTTGGATGTGTTTATACAGAAAGAAAGAAAGAACTTGTAGGATTACCAAATTCTATGTGGAACTGGATTACCACAATTAATCCAAATTGTTTAGTAGAAATTTATTTAACGGCGATGATAAATGAATAAAATATAATCAATTTAATACGCGCAAACACAAGGCTTTGCTCTTTAGTTTATATGTAAAGATTGTAACTAATTACGACTTATTACTGAATTAGATCATGAATTTTTATTTCAATAAAAGAGAAAGTAAGGAATTCATGTTCAAACTTCCATGCATTTCAAAAAATAAAATGTTGATGAATTAATTCCTAAAGAAACTTGGTGAGCAAGCATATCCTTGTTAAGCATCATTATCAAACTTACTAGAAAAGTAAGTATTTCACTGCCTAATTCTATAACAAGGTGGCTGGCTAAGACAGGGAATTGCAGTATAGCCTAGCTGTTAACAGACTGGAATTTCCTGGGTTCATACCCTACTTCTCCTTACATCTTAGTCTATTGGCAAAGTATTATATTCTTCGAAGCTAAACTTGCTAATTCTATATAGATTTCAGGACAAAGGCTGTATGTGTTTAATTGCCTAACGGACTCAAAATCAGGAGGTCCTTTTTGTGTGCATCTTCTATGCGAAGTTTGGTTGAAGGGAATTGATGAGACAAAATCTAAGACAGTAAAATAAGAGTATGAGATGGCAGTTTGAGAGAGATCATATTACAGAGGACGAAAACTTAAAATCAATTCAAGCGATGGATTTTGCTCATCTATCTTCTTTTTACAACACTGCTAAAAGAATGGCAATCAATCTCTACTGAAATTGAGAGAAATGCAAAGAGAAAGATCTAAACGAGTTTGTAGTAACTTTCAGTTCTAGTCGCAGAGTTGACAGGCTTGACCACATGGACACTCCACTTTCACTACTAACCACTCCCCTCTTCTCTTCACTGAAACTGCTCCTTCACATTCTCTCTCACTTCCATCCTGCAACAAATTCACTCACAATTTCAGGAATTCAAGTTTCCCAATTGGCAACCAAGAATAAGAATATGTATCACACCTTGACAGCAGCAATGGTAGTGTCGTCTTCTAATTCTTTAGGTCCTTGTTTCTCTTCACACATCATTTCGTCAGGGGGCATCACTTCATTCCACCACTCATTCATTTCCCTCATCCTTTGCCTCATCTTCTTCATCCACTGTCATTCATTTCCTCAATTATAAACATAAACACACCAAACAGTTGAAACGAAATCTAAAATTATAATGATCATATAAGAGCTTTCAACCTCAACACATACAATCTTTAGCCCATTTATTCATAAATTTTCAAAATGAAAATAAAAGAATAAGCCAACAATATAATATGACAAAATCAGAATTAAGATTTAACCCCAAAAACACAGGAACCCATTTCTTGATTACAGAAAACAAAGAAACCAAATCAAGATTCGATGAACCCCCAATTTCAGTACCACTACTAACCTAATAATGAGAACTCCCATCAACTGCCATATCATTGGCGCTTAAATAGCTCTTGTTTGGCGATCGCTCCGGCATGGACACGCTTCTCATGGGAATCGGCGGGCGTGGTGGCAGAAAAGGAACTGCATCTGATACAGGCGCTGTCACAGTAGTGGGTCCTCCAATTTTGGAGTCCTCTGGGGGCGATTGGGGACCAAGAATTGATGCACCCGACATACAGAGTGCCGGATCCTGCCACTGGTAAACTGTAAGGATCAGAATGGCAGCGACGCAGGAAAGACTCGGGTTTGTGGTGGGAGCCTGATCGGGGTTGCAAGGGAGAGGAATTTTGATTTTCTCCGGAGTTTCAAGAAAGAGTTTCTTGACTTTTTGGGGATTTGATCTTGTTGGGCCAGTATGGGTTCATCGAGATCAGGGGCATTTGCTGGTGGAAGAGAAGAAGTTGGTGGCGAGGATGGAAAAGCTACCGCAGCCACAGGCGGTTGAAGGGCTATAGATTTGGGTGGGGGAGATGGGATTGGCTATGTTGGTAAATACCATCAAAAGAATTGGAATTGTCGTTCCTAGCGAAAATTTTCAGAGATGGTGATGTCAGGTTGGGCAGGATTTATCATACTGTAATGCTCTTTCTCAGGGATGTAAAGGAGTAGGGAGGTTGGGCAGGATTTATAATAGGAGAATCCGATTAGTTAAATTATTGCTGACGTGGAGTACGTTTTGGCGCCAAAAATAAACAGATATAACGGCTTATATAATTTTCATTTTCCATTCAAGAAATAGGTCAAATGACGGTTAAATAAGTCAACCAAACCTGTATGAAATAGGTTGTTACTTTTTAGCATTATGTTAAATCATAAAATTGATGTCTGCCAATTTAAAATAACAAAACACCAGTCCACCATAAATTGCAAAATATAAATATTACTGAGATCAACTTTTACTGTCTGATTTCATATTCTGCAAGTGGAGCAACTAACCGACAAAACTGCTGCTGCCACTGCAAATTCAATTCAACAATCAATTTTCATATACATAATACATACACAGTAAGAAACCATTTTCCTTCCCTGAAGTAGCTTTTACAAAAATGCACATTCAAAGTTGTAGACAGATTAATGAGCAGCCACGCTTTCCAGAGAGAGATTGCTCGTGCCAAAATTCCGATGCTTACCATCGGCCACATTACTTAGTTGAAAGCCTTTTCTGGGTAGCTGGTTGATAAGAAGAGTTTCAAGTTGGCAGGCTATGCTCTTTCCTTTAACTATAAAATAAAGAAAAGAGGCGTTATGCATCCCCTCTTTTGATCGATGCGTACGAACTCGGCCTTCTAGGTCATCCGTCTGAACCAAATAGCAGACACAATCAAGAGATGAATAAAATCAAAGGGATAGATTCAAATCAACACGTCAAAAACATCAAGAAAATTAATATAAGCAAGATGTAGTTCCATCGAAATGAACTGCCATCTCAAAGTGGGATCCAGGAATTATGATAGAGGAAGAAAATTATATGTTTTAAGTATCGTACCACTCCAACATATAGCCTCCTGTCTGGTCTGTACATAACATAAACGCATGAAGCGCCTATTGCTGATGGAGGTGGCTGTTCCCTTGCACTAATGGAAACACACTGCACTGTTTCAAGTTCTGATGTGTTTTTCTGCTTGTACAGCTCAATGAGCTTCCTCTGGCATATTAGAGTAACAGCATTCTCAACATCCTTCTTTTGTACAACTTCTACCTCCTTCGCTGATTTTGTATCATGACGAAGAGCTCCTGTGGTGGCTTCTGTTGGTGGGAAATAGCATTCATTGGAGCCATCAACAGCTTCAGCAGAATGTATTTTTCTTTCTTCAATCCTTTCTTGTGAGACTTCTTTAGCATAAGCAGAAAGATACAGTTCTTCAGCTCTTTCAACAATTGTTTCAGGGATCCCTTCCTTCTTTGCAGTTTCAAAAGCAAGGCTTTCTTTACAAATTCCATCTATTAATTTCCAAGTTGGTTTTGGTTGTCCGTTGACATATTCGGTTCCCATTGCTTTATATATTGTATTCTTGATTTCAAGCGGCAAGTCAAATAGTCCATGCAAGTGAGTAGATATGATGCCCAAGCAACCAATTTTATCAAGGGTTTCAACAATGCTTCCAGCAATACAAGTCCCTTTAGCAGTTTCTGTCCCCCGGCATATTTCATCTACAAGTACAAGACTCCTTGATGAAGCTTGAGTTATAAGAGACCGGATTTCTGACATCTCCACCTAAGATGTTGAAACCATGTAAAATGTATATCACCCAGACTACTTATTTATAATTAATGGAGGATAATGTAGCTAAATACCTGGAATGAACTTTTCCCATCAACGGGACTATCATAGGCTTTCATGTGAAGCATAATGGAATCGAAGTGAGGAATCAAAGCCGATTCTGCAGGCACCATAAATCCACATATTCCAAGTAATGCAGATGCACAAATTGATCGAAGCAAACTAGATTTACCACCACCATTGGGTCCTGTCAAAAGAATTAAGGACTGCATATCAACCAAATTATTTACAGCACTGCCTTCTGCTGAATCAAGCCAATATGGAGAGAGGCCCACTAATTTCATTCCATTAGATCTATCCACTGATTTCATGTCCTGCGCATAAAACATCATAGAGGTCAAATAAACAATGATTTCTTGATTCTGAAATTCTATAACTGATGTGAAAGCTGAAGCTGGTTCAAGCTTAAGTCCAACACGAGAATTGTTGAAAGTAGACTTAAGCAAAATTAGCCCAACACAAGCTGCACAATACCTTTGTCTCATTAAACCCAACAAGAGTAGGAAAAACCCATTTCCTTCGCCTCCCTTCACTGCCACAAATCAATGAAAACCAATATTAAAGTACGATTGACTAATATCAAATAAAACTGTAGCAACTTTAATCTGCAGATTATATGGTCCCAAAATAACAGCATGATGGAAACTGATAGCTTTTCTATTTGTTTATTATTAACCAATTAACTGAAAATGACTGAAGTGAATGAGGTCAAGTCTTCATGAAAATCAGCCCCATTCAGGAACGGTGGCTCTAAACAAAAGTCTCCATTTTATCTTCTATGCTACAGGGTGGATTTATTTTCTGTTCTTATTTTTATTTTTCGAGTGGTACTTTAATTGCAATAACAGAATATCTAAAGTGTCAAATGTGCTTTGAAACACGAGTTCAAAAACTTGGATAACATGATTCACTCTTCTTTTCTTTTCTTTTCTTTTTTCTGAAAGATATTGGATTTTTCTCAGTTTGAAATAATTCAATTCTGATGCAAGGGAAAAGTGTAGGGCAATTTAAACTCAACAAATAAGGCTTGATTAGAAAGATTGTAGAGGAACAAAGTTAGGTTTCAATAGAAAACCTGTATGAATTTCAAATTCTGGAATAATGTGTTGAAAAACAGTAATAGACTATCATAACATTGCTGCCCTATTTATACTATTGAGATAATTCCTAATCCTATATAGAAACTACTAAGAAACAATCCTAAAAAGGAAATTAATAGCTAGTCCTAATTAGAGAAGAAAACATAAAATAATAGAAAACATCCTAATAATTAAGAGAATCCTAAAACAATAAGGAAAATATAATTAGCTTCCTAAACAGCTAGGATGCCCCTGCATCAAACTCTGTCTGACAATTTAATGAAATCAAGTTCTTATCCAGATCTAGTGTTGCCAACATTCAATGGCATTAAAATTCGCTTATCTTACTGAGGAATCTACAACAATGTTGCAGACAAACACAGCCCTGTAGAAAGCCATATTTACTGCTGCTGATGATCTAAGTATTGCTAGAAGAGATTTGTTACTGAACATAAAAACTCACCTCACATGAGCAAACAATGCCTTCGCAATAACAAGCAACATTGATGCAAAGACAAGGATATTGATCTTTGTCTGCAACTCTGCAGAAAGTTCCCTCAACAATTTCAAGACCGTTGCCTTTGCCTTTTCACTAGCAGATTGATACCTGAACAGAGGTAAAACAATTTTATCGATAAAACACATTAAAATAAAGAGGATGTGTTTATTTATGTTGAAGAGTGCTACCATGGAAACTTTGTCACTTTGTTTTCAAAGTTTGAAAAGAAAAAAAGGAAAGAAAAGTGCACCTCATTAAAGCATCCTCCACCTTTTTGGTACTGAACCATTCCTCACCAACTTTTCTACCTTTGGAGTCCAGGGCAGGTTTAAGTTGTTTAATTTGTTCTTCCCCAGGGGTACCACCCCAAACTGCAGGTGCAAACCGTTTTCCCTTAAACCATACAGCTTCATGCTCTCGAGCATACAGTATTTCTCCCTTAGGACCACCAAAAGGAGATGTGGTGGCTTTTATTCTGGTAATGATAGGCATGAAATCTTCAGTGACCTGCACATATTTAAAAGCTTGATATAAATAACCAAAGCAACATACTGCATATCTACCAAATAGAAATTGAATAAAGGAAATCATCAAGCAATTCCATTCAAGAATTGATTGAGACGCCAATTAGAAAATCAAATGCATAAGCAGAGCTCACAAACATAAATTTAAGGTTTACTGTCAACCTCCCAACTTCTACCGGTCTTTGTACTTAGCAAACATGCATATATTATCAGATTGGGTACAACAGCTGTTCAGACAACCATTCAAAGAGAGCAGTATTGACAAAAATTTAGACCACACTAATCTCTAAAAATCAGATCCAAGAAAGTTTATCCAAAATAAATGATACATTACGTCCAAAACTTTGGAAAACACCATGCAATTACGCATAGCTGGCACTTAAAAAGGAGCAAATATGACTATCAATATTTTGGGTAAAAGTAGATGCTCCCAAGTCCCAATGATACAACAAAATGCCCCCTAATTCAGATTCTCCAGTAGTCCATCTATTATAATAGCATCTCATTATATTTTTTCAACTTTCATAGACTTCATATGCATCAAACATATTATCAATGAACAAAAAAAAAATTGCAGCGGAAAATTACTGCTGAAGTCAAGGCCTTTGCCGCTTTTTCCACTTCTGCACATTCTTCCTCTATATGGATCCTCTTTACACGACCTCTCCAAGATGACTCCATATCTTCGAAAAATTCACTAGGAACAACAGAATCAGAATTTGACTTCTGGTCAATTTCATCATCAAGGGCTATCATTTCACAAATTCTGTTTGAAGCCCATTCACATTCATTAACCTGGAGAAAACAAGGAAATTACATCTGAGTCACAATAAAACTCACAATAATGTAGCAGGATGCAGGAAAAAGAAAAAAAAACAAGAACAGGGTAACTACAAGAAAATATACTAGAATTTGTCTCACTGGTACTAAGAAGCATAGCTATGACCTGGTGCTTTGGGTCAGAATTATTGACACAACACACCAGTTCATAAAGATGCGAGCTATGAGCTACTTATCACTTTATTATTGTCATTAACGCAGAGGAAAATGACAATCATCTCCTGCAGCAATCTCCTAAGAAGTAAATCATTAATCTATTCTTGTATTTATTTGTTCAGCAAGTTGTTATACTTAAAATAAATACTTAACTCTTTCAAGCCTAATGATACAAACTTAATGGACCAATTCACATATTTGTCAACAAGAGTACGCATGACACAGGGGAGCCATGACATATGACACTTATAAACTTGTGGTCAATACCCATAACAAAGGTTTGATAATGAGAACAGAAGTCATGGATTATTCAACATTAATCTGTTAGTCTTTTTCTTCTAAATACTAGGTATCAATTTACCCAAAACAAGATAAATAAAAGATGCCTGAATGAATAACAGTTTGTACCCATATTAGCAGTTAGCAAACAGAGAAATATTGTGGTTGTTCTTAAGACAGAATCATATCACTTACTAACGTTTCAAAGTCAATCATCAAACCAGTTGCTATCCATGTAGGATCCATTAATGATTTTAGGATTTCGGTGAGCTCCGGGTTCCGAAACATGTGCAATATGTCATCAAGCACATTTTTTATTCTGCAAAACTCAATATGATTTGCCTCCCTGAGCTCAAGTAGCTTCACCAGCTGCAGATAATGAAGTGAAACAATATTACTTATGGTACACATAAGAAAAAAGGAGATGCTTGAAGCTTGTTGAACTAAATAAACCAGAAAAAGCAGGCAACCACAAAAGCGTTCAGGATTTTGGAAATTCATGAATCCTATAGACACAAGAAGGATGAAAATATGCAATAAGATAAAAGTTATAGAAAGTAGAAGCATGCGTAAATCATATACATATATATGTATATATATATATGTATTTATATATA
>CANUEY010391151.1:0-10261 GCA_948099555.1 Croton setiger
CTCACTATATTATATCAATAAACTTACACATATAATAACCCTAATTCTTTCTCTTTCTTTTTTTTTCACTTTCTATAACTCATATAATTTTAAATTTAACCTATCAAACTAATTCGGTTTAAGCTAAAATTTTGTTTTTGGCGTTAAAATAAATCATAGAACATGTGTATAAATTTTCGTAAAAATCGGAAACCGGAAATTTTTCAGCGGTTCGGTCGGCGCCCTAAACCGAACCGAAACCCCGATAATTCGCGGAACTGAAACCGAATGACGTCGCTATAAATTTTTGATTCCAAAATCCATTAATTCACAAATGAAAACATATAAAATCACATTAAATTCATTTTCCTTAAAATAAAGCGCGTTTTCGATATTTTTGATCGCGTGAACCGAAAACCCTAATCGGTGCTGTTTTTGCCTTTCGATGGCAACCGAACTTAAAAACTCTATTAATTAGCTCTTTTATTTCATTTAAAATTACTTCTCATTCAAATTATTTAATATTGATGTCATATAGCACGTTATTTTCGGATGCACTTAAATGAAAATGCAGGAAATGCGGAAAATGACGTCGAAATGACGTATGTTTTAGGTTAGGGGTGTTACATTATATATGGCTGCCAATTGATGTTCTATCTTAATGGGAAGAAGATGAATAAGACCTTTCTGAATTTGCTCTCGAACAACATGACAATCTAGCTCAATGTGTTTGGTTCGTTCATGAAAAATTGGATTGGCAGCAATATGTAAAGCAGACTGGTTGTCACAGTAAATAGTGATAGGAGTAGAAGGAGGAAATTGAAAATCTTGTAAAAGATAATTCAACCATTGAATCTCCAAAGTTAATGTTGTTAATGCTCTGTATTTAGCTTCAGTAGAAGATCGAGAAACTGTTGATTGTTTCTTAGATCTCCAACAAATAAGAGAATGTCCTAAATACACGGAATATCCAGTAATTGATCTTCTGGAATCAATACATCCAACTCAATCACTGTCTGAATACGCCTTCAAAACAGGTTGAGATGAAGAAGGAAAAAATAATCCAAGGGCTAGGGCAGCTTTAATGTACCTGAGTAGCTTGTGGACTACTTGAAGATGAAAATTAGTAGGTGTAAAGACAAATTGACTGAGTTGATTCACAGTGAAGACAATATTAGGGCGTGTGTTGGTGAGATATAAAAGCTTGCCTACCAGTTGTCTGTAACGAGAACAATCTGGAAGTTTGATTCCACCTTCTGAGCTCAACTTGTGATGGTAATCAATTAGTGTGGTTGCAGGTTTTGCTCCTAAGAAACCATTTTCTTTAAGTATCTCAAGAGCATATTTCCTTTGGCCTAGATAAATTCCTTTCTTATTTCTAGCAATCTCCAAACCAAGGAAAAATTTCAGTGCCCCTAAATTTTTAATCTTGCACTTCATGTCCAGCAAATGTTTGATCCTGTTGATCTCCAACAAATTATTACCAGCAAGTATAATATCATCACCATACACAAGTAATGCTGTGAAAGAATCATTTTGTTTGTTGATGAATAATGAATAATCAGATTGTGACTGAATGTAACCATGAGACAAAAGAAATTCAGTAAGCTTGGAGAACCATTGTCTGCTTGTTTGCTTTAAACCATATAAGCTTTTCTTTAATCTGCATACTTACCCCTTTGACACATCTAGTCCAGCAGGTGGTTGTATATAAACTTCTTCAATAAGATCACCATGCAAGAAAGCATTGTTCACATCTAGCTGCTGTAAGTGCCAATTCTGGCAGAAAGCCAATGCCCATTTGCAGCCTGATTGTTGTTATTTTTGCTACAGGAGAGAATGTCTCCAAATAATTAAGCCCTTCAATTTGAGTATACCATTTTGCTACAAGCCTTGCTTTGAATCTCTTAATGCTACCATTTGCCTTAAGTTTGATCTTGTATACCCATTTGCAGCCAATGGTTGACTTTCCAAGTGGTAAGTCAACTAACTCCCATGTATTATTTTGTTTCAGAGCCTGCAATTCTTGATCCATTGCCATTTTCTATTCTGCAATCTGGTTAACTTCTTTATAATTTCTTGGTTCCTGTAACAGGTTTATTTGAGAAATAAAGTTTGTATAATTTGGAGATAAAAATTGATAAGACAGTACTGAAGATAAAAGGTGTTTTGTTGAGTTTTGTGATGAACAAGGCAAAGAAGACAATTGACACACATAATCATTAAGATATGCTGGAGGATGTTTGTTTCTTTTCTAGTTTGGAAGAGTAACAGAAGTGGTAGGTGTATTAAAAATGGTGGATTCATTAGGTTCAATTTGAATGGTTTACATTATAATCAAAACAGGCTAGTTTATGTAATGCAGGAGGTGAAATTTCAGAAGTTGGAGATGAAAGAGAAGAAAGAAAAGGGTTCTCAAAGAAAACAACATTCTTAGAAATGAAAATTTGCCATGTATGGAGATCCATAACTCTAAATCCATTTGTTCATGCTAGAAAGCCAAGAAAAACACACTTTCTGGCTCTTGGAGACAGTTTGTTTCTGTGAGCTTTCAAAGTGGAAGCAAAACATAAAAATCCAAACACCTTGATTGAATTATAATCTGGAAGTTTTTCAAATAATTTTTGAAATGGTGTTTGGTTGTGAAGAACTGGAGAAGGGATTCTATTTATAAGGAAGGTTGCATGTTGTACAGTAAAGTGCCAAAATTCTTTAGGAAGACCAGACTGGTACAACAATGCCTTTACAACATTCAAAAGGTGTTGATGCTTTCTTTCCACAATTGAATTTTACTCAGGAGTTTCTAGATAAGAAGTTTGGTGTTCTATCCCATGTGTAGCATAAAAAGTGGTTAATTTGAACTCTGGACCATTGTCTATCCTCACCTTCTATCCTCACCATGTCAATATATTGTTGACTACATGTGGATTGAGTGAAATGGTCTTTGGTTGTATCTGTGACATGTTAGATTTTGCAATGTTGATCAGTTTCTGATATTGTGCTGGAGTAAAGGACATTTTTGTAGTTGCAAAAGGGTCAACATTAAGTTGACTTTGTGTATGACTAGCAGCTTGTGTAATTTCATCTGCATGTGCAATTCCAGTGACATCTGCATTGTAACCATGCACAAATGAGTTGTATGCACCATGTATGCCTTCTTCCATAAATTTAATAAATCAATAATCACATAATGTCACATAATTTGTAGACAAATATATAATGTTTAAACACAACAATATTCAGTCACATTAACCATAAATTAATTCAAACTCAATATATGAAAGTATATATAGGACATATATACTGTCATATATACTCTATATGTGGTGGTATATATGGTAGTATATATAGCATATATATACTATCTACAAAATTCATTTCACTCTATACATTTACAAAGCAATAATCACAATTGCATATATATATACTGTCACATAAATTGTACACAAATACATAATGTTTAAACACAACAATATTCAATCATATTAGCCACAAATTAATTTAAACTCAATATATGACAGTATATATGGGACATATATACTGTTATATATACTATCACATATACTGTCACATAATTTGTAGACAAACATATAATGCTTAAACACAACAACATTTAGTCATATTTCTCACAGATTAATTCAAACTCAATATGAAAGTATATATGGGACATATATACTGTCATATATACTCTGTATATGTTTGTATATATGGCAGTATATATAGCATATATATACTGTCTACAAAATTCATTTCACTCTATACATTTGCAAAGCAATAATCACAGTTGCATAGGATAAAAGATCAAACCTGGATGGTAGAGTATGTTGACATTTCAGATGCTCCTCTTTGTTCTTGAAGATTTATCTTGTACTCCTTCTCTATGGGTTGGACAACATCGATTATATCATATTCAATAGAGTGTATCTCTAAATCATTCTCCTCATGTCTTTTTTTTTTGTTCTTCTTTCCTTTCTTCTTTGTTCTTCGCTGCCTTCTTTTTCTTCATCAATTTTATTGTTTGATCTTTCATTTTCAGTCCCTACTTCTAAATGTAGTCTTCATATAAAGGAGTAACCATTCTTAGAAGATGCTTAATGTCTTGTTTTGTTTCATTCACATTTTTTTTATGTAATTGAGGTCTCTTCTTATTTCTGTCACTTCCTTTTCCAAATCATCAAGTTTTTGTTTGGATGTTCTTCTTCCAATGATATTTGATTTCCCTGGATGATTTTCTTCTTCCATTTGGTTGTCAACGTCATCAGTTTCAGATGATGTTGATGATGTTGTCTCTAACTCATAATCCGTCACGACAATTTCTTTGTTTCAACTTGTAAAATATAATGTAAAGAAATCAAATATATGATGGTATATATAAAGCATATATACCAGTATATATATATATATATATATATATATATATATATATATATATATATATATATATATAAGCATAAAGAAAGTAAAATACAAACAAAAAATTATTGAAAATTAAAAGGAATTTTAAAAGACTTACAAGAAATTCTTAAGCCAAACTGCAACAAAGTAACTTCAAAATCTAAAAGTATTTTACAAAACAAAGGGAGAATTCGAGGAGAGAAGAAGGTGTAGAGAAAAACTATGTTCTCTAGAGGGATTGCCTTCTTCCTTTTATAGGCAGGTTTTCCCTGTAGCTCTATTATTCATTCCTGTAGCTTCATATGCTTTTACTGTAGTATGATACTGTAGCAAATAGTAACTTGTCGGAATCTTTTTACTATAGCATCACATGTTTTTGTCTGCCGACAGAATTATACTGTAGCTTTGTGTCTTTTTCTACCGACAAAATTTTTTCGATTTTTTTACTTTTTTTTTTTAAATTGAAGGAATAAGGTTCCTTTTGCCTTATTCAGAGGAAGAGTCCGATAGTGCTGAAAAGGACTCTTTTTTCTTTTTCTTTCTTTCTTTTCCTTTTCCCCTTTTCTCTTTTTTACTTTTATCTTTTTTTCTTTCTCTTTTTTACTTTTATCGTTTTTTTTCTTTCTTATTGGTGGGAGTATGTAATAACAATCATCTTCATTTTCTTGTGCATAATTAGTGTCGGATGAGAAATTCGAGGACGATGTAGAGAATGACTCAGGGCTCTTAGGTTTTTTAGATTTTTTAGACCGAGCTTTTGGACTGGACTCTGACGAACTGGGTTCTTTCGATTTTATAAGCCTTATCTCTGATGGGCCAGGTTCACTGTTTTTAGGAGAAAGAGATCCTAAGAATTGAAGGCAAAGGGCCTGAAATTCTTCTGGGTTTTTAGTTGCCACTAATTGGGCCTTTTGTGAGGCAAAGGACATGATTTTATCATTTATTAAATGGGTTCTATAAGAATCATAGTTTCTTTTTATTATCTATTGCCTTACTGTAGTTTCAGTAGTGGAGTTTTTTGAAGGACATCCACCATTTAATTTTATGTTTTTTTTAGTATGGCAGGAATAGTAGTTCCAGGAACTGTAGAAATCTCATAATACCATTGATAACCCAAGGGATGAAAAAATTCATACAAAAGAAAAGTAAGGAAGGAATTTTTTTTATATATTGGTTGGGGTTATAATTGGTTTTATAAGTCTAGTAGGCTAAGAGGGTTTCTTCAGAAAGGTCTGATCCGAATTACCATGATGGTGCCACCAGTTAATAAACCAATACAGGATTTTAGAGGTATTGATATTAACATCAAAATAACAACTATGAGTAAGTATAATTTGAGTTTTTGAATTGAAAAGACCTTCTCTCATGCTTCGATGTAATCAAAGTAGGAAAAATTGGTGTTTTAAAATTTTAAATGAGACTGGGCTATATAGGGATTTAGACCAATCAGAAGGATGAATGATCCTTTTGATCTGGATTGAAGAGTACATGATGGTCTGTCCTTTTTTATCAAAATTATGTTTTATTTTTACAGAACCAGTTTATTCAAGAATATTAACATAGTATTCTTGAGTTTTAGTTAAATCCTTTGGTTTAAGAAACCAATTTGGTGGATAACTTTCTTTTATAATTTGCCAAGGATAAGGATGGTTAAAACCAGTTTCAATAATCATCTCAACATTAGAAAAAGATTTGTTGTCCATTGTGCCTTTTTATAAGGAAAAATTTGAGATGGGGTTTTACGTGTAATTACCATTTCGGAATTTTTGTAAATAGGTTGAGACAATGTTTTTTTGAGAGGAATAAGCTTCAGTCTCAGATTTTATAATAGATTGAGAAATCATACCTGAAGGCTCTGCTTGAGCCATTTGTTGAAGAGCTTTTATCACGTCAGGGCTTTGGCCTAGCTGGGAGACCCATTGTTTTATTCTTCACTCTTTTTACTTTCAGTAGTGGGGTTTTTAGAGGCTTTGGTTATAGAATCAGAATGGTCTGACAAGTTTTTAGGGGAATTAGATTCCATCTTTTCTTTGTTCTTCTTCCTTACCATTATTCTGTAAAAATTCCCGTGTTAAAAAACCAGGAATACTATTATTTCCTCCTTTGATAAATTATTTCAAAATCAAACACACTTAAAATAGCTTGCCATCTAACAAAAATCTGTTTAGAGGCAAGGTTTTTAACATCTTTGTGCAAAACATCCTTTGCAGATTTACAATCATTTCGAATTAAAAACTTTTGATTTAATAAATCAGATTGAAACTTTTTTATACAAATTATAATACTCAACATTTCTTTTTGAATAATGGACTAATTTAATTGGGTCTGTGTCTTGATGTAAATTGGACTATATTTTCCTTGTTGTTAACTAGTTGTTTTAAAATGCCTCCATACCATATGTCTGATGCATCAGTTTCAACTATTTTAGGAGCTGTTGGGTCAGGAATATGCAAATAAAGAATAGTTTTAACCATGGATTTAATATATTTTATGATTTTTGTTTGTTTATTCGTCCATGGACCTGGATTTTTCTTTAGTCTATCATGGAGAGATTTTATTAGTCGATTTAAATTTGGATAAAAATCCATAACATAATTTAAACACCCAAGAAACCTTAAGAGTTGGGTTTTATTGGTTATTTGGTCTGGGAACTTATCACCAAAAGTTAAATTTCTCTCAATTGGCTGGATAATCCATTGTTCAATATAATGCCCTAAAAATCGGACCTTTGTTTGAAATAGACTTATTTTTGTTTTACTAAGAACTAAACCATTTCTTTTTAACGACCATAAAAAATGTTTTGAAATTTTTAAAATAGTCTTCTATTGTTTTACTGAAAATTAATACATCATTAATATACACTATACAAAAATGTGTATAAAGATTATAATATCATTCATAATTCTTTGAAACTCGAAAGGTGCATTTTTTAATCCGAAAGACATTACATTCCATTCGTATTGCCCAAATGGAACAATAAATGCGGTTTTATATCTATTACAAGGTTTTATTTGAATTTGTCAAAATCTAGATTTCATATCAAACTTACTAAAAATATTTGCATTATAAAGTCTATTTAATAATTTTTTATTATTAGGGATTGGATACCTTATCCATTTTAAAGCTTTATTAAGAGGATTATAATTTATTACCAACCTAGGTGCTCCTCTTTCTATCTCAAAAGCCTTATTTACATAAAAGGCAGCACAAGACTAAAGGCTTCTAGATCTAGAGATAAGTTTTTTACTTTCTAAATCATGAATTTCTTTTTTACAATATTCAATTAATTCTGGACTCATTTGGATAGGTCTAGCTTTAGTGATAATGGTTTTTTCATCAAATCCTTCTTAATAAGGAAGATCAATTAGATGTTGTTTCCTGTTTCAAAAAGTATTAGGTAGCTTTGCACAGAGTTCATTATTTATTTGATTTTCTAATTGTTCTATGTTTTGTTTTATATAATCTTTATTTAGTTGGTCTTTTATGCGTTTTAGCTGGAAACTATTTGTTAAGTTTTTTAAAGTTTCAGTTTTCGATCTGATTAATGCGTTAATTTCTAATTGTTGAATAGAATGTGCTTTAAGTAAATTCAAATTCTTTTGTTTGGGTTTTTCTAAAAACAGAAAATTAACTGACCTTTTATTTATTTTAAATTCAATTCTTTCTTCTTGTACAGAATAAGGGGTTATGAGATTTATAAATAGTGTTGCTAGTATAACCACATGATTAGTTTGTTTAGATAAAATAAATACTGTTTTTAATTCAAAGTTTTTGTTTACTGTTGATCCTTCTGTTGTTCCCAAAATTTTTAAACTGGATTGAGTTGATAATTTTTCATTAGTTTGTTTCCAAAACCTTTTAGGAATTAAGTCTAGCTTCAAACAATTTAAGTCTGCCCCAGTATCAAACAACGCTATACATTATATAGAATAATTTTCAGAAAATTTTAATTTTACCAGGATTAAATATTTTCTAGAGGTTAATTCTTGTAGTAAAAATATTTTCTAGAGGTTAATTCTTGTAGTAAAAATATAAAGTTTTCATCATACATTTTGAAAATTGTATTTATTTTATTATCATCATACTCCTCTTCTTCAGAATAGCCTTCTAAGCTAATACCTTTACTCTTTTCTTCTATCAGATTTCTCAATAACTCAGAGTCAGCATTTTTTTTTATTTTTAATAATCTTATTTGATTTTTTATTTCTTTCATTTCTTTTAGTAATTTATTTATGTTTGGTTTACTAGTGACCTATTTGTTATTATTTAGTATAGTAGTTATATCATACGTTTCTTTAGATGTACTTGGCAGTGTCTTGGTTTAGGCTTTTCTTCAAAACTTTCTAATAATTTTTTAAGGAATGTCTCTTTAGTTTTATTATCTTCTATATGTTTTATTAGTTCTAATAAAGACTCTTATTCTTTTGTCAAAACTTTTATGGTTTTGGTATCTGATAAAGAATCATTTTGTGACTCATCTATTTGAAATTTTTCTTCTGAACTAATTTCAGAATCTGTTAATAGATATAATTCTTGAATTTTATTTATTATCTCATTATCTAAATTAAATTCATTTAATTTTCTTATTAAATTTGCAAAATTTAGAGGTATGTCATTTTTTACCATAATTGTAACATGTTAAATTCCTAAAATTTGAATGAGTCTTTTGGTTTTTATTAAAATTCCTTTTATACTGAGGCTTTTTTCTTTTGCAGAAGTCATCTACTTTCTTTTATTTTATAATTTTTCTTATGATATTTTTTGTATGGTTTTTTATAATTTGGTTTTAGTGAACATAGTCATTTGCAGTCTTTATATTTACTTACTATATTATAATCAAATTATTCACAATAGGATCCTAGCGCTTTCTTAGTTTTGTTCATTTCATATTTTAAGGATTTTTGTAGTTTTATATCTTGACAAATTTTAGACCTTCTTTTTGAATTATGCTAATCAACTAACCATAGGTTAGTAATTTATAAGGTATTGGATTTCCATATTTTTTGTTTTATACTACTTCTAACCTTTTCTCCTAAGAAAAAAGGAAGTCCTGCTAAAAAATTTTCTTTCTAAAAGGGTTGATTTGAATCTTCCCTCAGCATTATACGAGTTAAAATTTTTTTTTTATAAAATTGAAAATCACTTAATTTTTTACATCTAAGATTACTTAATAATTCAGCATTTTTATCTTTTAAATGTGTAGGATCTCTTATGAAGTGTAACGATATAGTTAAGATTAATATTGATACTGCATCCTAGATAGGGTTGCCATAGTCATCTAATATTGGTTCTCCTAATTCAAATGTTTTTATTGCATTTAATATATCTGAGTGTTATTGTTCAGTAAGGTGATAATCCAACCATCATTTTAATTGACCAGTGAATCCAGCAATTACAAGTTAAGCTATAGTTTTATCAGAAGTTTCAGTTTGGGTTATGTAGGCATTAGCTGTCATAGTCATCTGTTGTAAAAGACTAAGTATGTTATATTCCGAAAGGTCATCTATATTCCATTCATAAACTGAGGAAGCATTATACTTACATTGGGATTTATACATTGGGTCTATCAATTATTCCAAGGTCAGATAGTGCACTAACTCTAGGGTTATTGACTGGTTATGGCTAATTGGATTTATTTTAAAAGTTTTGATGTAAGCCAGGAACCACCTAAGCTAGCCAATGGACCTATCACAAGGAACATGGCTAAGAAATTTCAAGCTAGGTTGAACTCATGGGCTCAAGGGGAAGTTTCTAGAAGGATCTAGGATCAAGCAAGCATGTTAATGGAAGATGAGCTTAAGGAATCAACTAAGTTCATTAACTTACTTGAAGTGATCATGGAAGAATGAAGGAAGTGGACCAAATTCGAAATTGATCCAAGCTATGC
>CANUEY010391217.1:0-11104 GCA_948099555.1 Croton setiger
CTGCATGCAATTCTGAGGATAGAATGTGTTTACAGAGCATGAATTTGTTACTGGTTTGTTGAACATTTGGATGATTGTTGACCAGTTGCATATAGGCAGTTTAGAAAGAAAAGGTGAATCATGCATAAGGGCAAGTTAGGAATAGAGAATTTCAATAAGGAGCAGTTTGGTCATTTCACTTTTACTTGAGCATCAACCTGAAAATTTTGTTGTGCTGTTTCTCTTTGCTGGAATTGAATGATTTGCTTCTGGAATGATTGATTGCGGTATAAATGGCATGGATGAAATGTTTGCTTATGGGAGGGGCATTTTTGTAATTTTACAAATTTGGGGGGATTAAATCGTAATTTTTGAATTCTTGCCCATCTAATGTTGTTTTGCTTGATTTGGATGTTTGTATACATATATATATCAAAAATCAATTTATCAAAAATTGAAATGTGCTAGAAACTTCAGGGGTCAAAATGCAATTTATCAAAAATCAATTATGGCAGGACTAAATTGAAAACAATTAAAACTTTGTTGGAAGGACTAAATTGCATTAAATTATAAACTATAGGGGTCAAAATGTAACTTTACCAAATTCAGGTACTTAGGAGTTATTTTTATCAAAACGCAGCACAGGTTGCCATTTTGATCTTCTTCAACCTCCAGCCCTAAATTTCCCCGATTTTGTTTGTTTCTAGACTCAACTTCCCGACTATTTTCGAGCGGTTTTCCGGCGACTTTCCGACTGTTTCTCACCACCAGTCTCTTCCCAGGAACACCCTCTATAGATCCTTAAGCCCCAACCCAGCCATGCAAGCTAGATTTTATTCTTTTCTCTCTCTCTTTCTCCCTTCTCGATCACTATTTCTCAAACCATGTTTTCTGTAATCTTCTGTTTTTCTCTTTTTCTTGCTTCTCTCTTCCCTTTCTTTCTTTTCTACTCTATTCTTACTCACCCCTGGAGTGTAAGGAAGCCAAGGATAGGTTTGGTTTCCATGGTTTTCCTCTTTTTCTTTCTCTTTTCTCTATCTCCATTTTCTATCTCTCTTTTCTTCTTTTTCTCTGTTTTCCCTCGTTTTCTTCTATTTTCTTGTCTCTTCCACCTCTTCACCACTTCATCTAGGCCATTAATCATCCCAGAAACAAATTAATTAACCACCTTTACACATCTTACTTAGATTTAAGTTAAATTAATCAAAATATCTTAAAATTCTTAACCTTTTTCATTTCCTCCTTTTCCCTTTCTTATTTCTGTCCAAAAACCAATTCTTTTCCTAAATTTCTTTCATTTAAATCCTTTAAATAATAACTTATTCACATTTTTTACTTAATTTCATAACATATTCAAATTATAATTTCTTAACAAATAACCAACTTTAATTCAAAATAATGTTTATGCGATGAAAATGTATGTTATGCACAAAATGATGTCACGAATGACGCTGGGTTTGGTTATGGATGCCACATGTTGTACAGAATTTGTTACTGGACAACGATATGTACTTGTTATATGAGGTTGATACATTTGAGACCGATGAATTTCCAGTCATATATACATGATTTGTTACTTGCCAGCCATATGTATCTATTACATGAAATTGTTGTACTGAATTTGTTACTAGCCAGCCATATGTACTTGTTATATGAGGTTGATACATTTTGAGACCAATGAATCTTCATTCATATATACATGATTTATTACTAACCAACCATTTATATCTACACATGAAATTGTTGTACCGAATTTTTTACTGACCAGCCATTTGTACTTGTTATATGAGATTGATATATGAGGTGTATACCAAATTTCTCTTACCTTAAATCTCCAAAATAAGACCAATTTTAAAATATTGGTCAAAATTAAATTTAATCTCTGGACTAAAAAATATATTTGTTTACGAATGGGTGATAATTGCAAGACCTTTTTATAAAATGAAACCGTCTTTCACTTCTATGCATATTTGTAGAGCGACTCAGGGTTACTCACAGCTGTACATACTTATTAATCATTATTTTTTACATTCTTCCTTCTATGTTTTATATGGTCATTTTGATTTCACCTAGAAGATAAATTCTATACCACTAAGGTGAAGCTTTTGGTATGAAGTTAATGATTAACTTTATCTAAAAAAAAAATGTACTTAATGTTTATTTGGTACTCAAGTTGGGATGAACTTAATGAACAATTTTTGAAAATATTTTTCCATTCACCCAATAATTTTTTTTTTTTTCAAAAGAGCAAATCACATTAGTTTATAAAAAACCATGGAAATTTTTTATCAATATTATGAGTAAAACCATTATTTTTATTTTTATGAAGGTCTGTTTCTCGATTCTATTTAGTTTTCTGGACTAACAAGTCATGAATTGGATGACATTAATCCTTAATTAACTGATTTTTAGTTCTATTCAATTTGCCTATTACTGTAAATTCGTGCTCGCACTTATTATTTCCTTTCAAGTTCTAAAACACTCATATTTTACCTCCAAAACAACCAATGATGACTTAATAAAGATTATCAGGATGCAAAAAATTCTAAAATTGTTGATTTTAAACTGCATACAATTTTTTAACCCCATGAACATTTGTGCAGAAAGAAAATTTTTTTTGCCCTTCAAACCAAATCCGAGGTGCTATTCGGTCAAATTTTACAAATATACGTAAAATCGAATTAAACCAAAATGGGTTGGTTGGATTTAAAAGTAGGTATCACCCCAAGGGTGGACTTAAACTGAACCAATTCAATTCAAACTTCAACCAAAACCTTAAACGTCGTCGTTAGACGGGGATGAAACCGCCGACAAAATCGACGCGCTTATATTCCACAAGTCAATTATCAAATACTGTAAGCTTGTCTAATTTTTTACCAGAAAACATTCCACTAGTTTCAATTTCAACTTCACCTTCCTCTCCTTTCTATCCAAAACCCACTAAACGCAGATCTAAGATCCAGACACCTACTCAATTGCTCATATTTTCTGAAGGTTTAATTCCATTTCAACTTTCATCTTCATCAATTTCTCTTTCTGATCTATCTTTTTATGTTTTTGATTTACTAAAGCATTCAATTTCTTGCGAGCTAAGCTAATTCAGTGTTGCTAAACCCGCAGGATACTGAGTTATAGTATTAGTTAGATCAATCATGTCAAGAAGGCAAGTCAGCTCCACTCGCCGCTTTGTTGACACCGGGAACCTACCATTTGCAGCAGCATTACATTCTAAATCGCGTTCTTCGCCTTTACTATCCATTGGTCTTATTGTTCTCGGCGCATTCCTCCTTATCGCCTATGCTTACAGTGGTCACGGTTCGTCTTTGATTATTTTTATTAATAATGTTCTGTTTCAGATTTTGATACTATTTCGATTGAATTAGCGTATCAGATCTATTGATTGAATTGCTAATCTTCCGATACAGGTATATTTGGAGGTCACAAAGAAGCTTTTGGTAAGATTGAAGGTGAATTTCGAATAGCCCTTCCTTTTTTTTGAAAGACGAATAGCCCTTCTTTAAGTTACGTTCTTATAACTAAATCTTGAAAGGACACCAATATTTTGTTCTATAAATAATTATAGGGGACTATGAACTTGAACTGAGATCTACCATTATATGGTTTTGCTTGTTTAGCATGACTAACGTTTAGTGAACATGGAAGCACAAAAGGTCTTCTGTAAACTATGTAACCTAGTATCCGATGGCATTTTGTTTGTAATGTATCTTCAAATCAAGGGTAACTAGTGAAATTGAATTTTTGATTAATGTAGCAAGTGTTTTGAAATATGTTGGACATTACTCTATGGTTACACGTCAAAATTTGTTAATTCTTGGAAACTGTTGTGGGGGTATCTATACATTTGTTTCCTGGTTTATGCGAGGAAGTAGAAATACAGTGGGTGCAATTGAAAATCATCTCACCCTATATGACAAACTACCTGAGATTACTTTTTCAGGTTCTAGAGTATTTATGATGTGCCATAACATTAGAGCTGCTTTTGAAGCTTTGTACAATTTCATTTGTTTTTATGTAGAGTAAAAAGAGCTTTCATTCACTTATCAGACCCACATTTGGGTCATTGCCGTGCTGGGGATTTAAACTTTAAACTGCAAATAAAGCAATATTTTCATCGTGACTATGTTTGAAAAGAATTCTGACAGTTGCTGACTTGATTTTATTTAAGGTGACTTTTCATGCACATTAGAAGTTCAGCGAGCGATACCGATTCTAAAGAAAGCATATGGAGACAGCATGCGAGAAGTTTTGCATGTCGGCCCAGATACTTGTTCTGTGGTCTCTAAGCTGTTGAAAGAGGAAGGAACTGAAGCATGGGGTGTTGAACCATATGATATAGAGGAGCCTGATGCATACTGCAAGACTGCTATTCGCAAGGGGATTGTCCGGGTAGCAGATATTAAGTTCCCATTACCTTACAGATCAAAATCTTTTTCTCTCGTCATTGTGTCAGATGCCCTGGATTACCTGTCCCCAAAGTACCTGAACAGGACACTTCCTGAATTGGCTAGAGTGGCCTCTGAAGGTCTTGTTGTTTTTGCTGGTAATTGCTCAAAATTATAAAAAAATACATGAAATCTTGGTGAAAACATCCATAGACTTAGTATCATTTTGTCAGCCAAAGTATCAATCTCTTTAAAATTCCAACATATGTCGGTCTGTGGGTAGCACTGTAACAGTAATGTTTTTTGGCTAAGGTGGGAAGAGTGGAAAAGAACCACAAAATTTGAAGATTAAAACCCTTCATTGGCTGATAATCCATATGTCATTGCCCATTAGCTTTCATAAATGGATATTTAAGAACAGCTAAAGTCTGAATTGCCATGCAGAAACAGTGTTCTGTATTCTATACTACTTTTGGATATTTATAGTTATATATAAATTTAAAAATTTTATATATTTGCTTAGTCTGTCAAGAAGTTCATTTAACCCGGTCAACATATTTCTACTTTTCTAATGGGAAACTTGAATCAATGTCTATTTGATTTTCATTTACATGTTATGTTGCCACTGTTTTTATGTATGTAGGGTCTCCTGGTCAACAGAGAGCTAAAGTTGCAGAATTGTCTAAATTTGGAAGGCCGGTGAGTGTTAGAAGTGCTTTTACTGTTTTGTTAATTCTTAACGATTTTAGTTTAATATTGCTTACAGATCTCTTAACCAGAAACAGTTCAAATGAATTTCACTATCTTGTTCTTGTGTCTTGTTTTGTACTGGGCTTCTGCTAACACTTAATGATTACCAGAATTCAGTATTGTCTCTTCATGTGATTATCTGTCAACTGGGGTTCATTAGATTTTGTTCAGTCTGTATTCACAATTCCTTCAGGGAAAAAAATCTTTAATGCTAATGAGCTCAATAGATAGTAGGGCAGATTGTGATATTTGAGTCGGAAGGTGTCATGAGTTCTTCTAGTCTGAAGAATGACAAAATAGAAACGTCAAATAACAGGGGATGTAGTAAACAAGAAAGATGCAAGAACCATCAAAAGCATAGTCAAAGTCTGAATACAGAGAATTTAAAAATTGCAAATTAAATTTTAATGTGACGAATTATGTTGAATGCTTTTACTGTTCATTTATTTGCTCATTATTAGTTCATTAGTTAGTGTAGGGATGCTAGAATTTGATCCCCTCTGGTGTTTATTTGCAGGCGAAAATGAGAAGCTCATCTTGGTGGATTCGGTTTTTCGTCCAAACAAGCTTAGAAGAAAATGAAAGTGCTATACAGAAGTTTGAGCAAGCTGCATCAAAGAAGTCATACAAGCCAACTTGTCAACTTTTCCACTTGAACGCATACCATTAAGTGTTATATTACTGCTGGACAACTTATGAGATAAAGAACTTTAAAATTTTTGTTGGTCATGTGATTAATCCCAAACAGAAAGGAATTATATTATTAAGCTGAGTAGATAAATTTGATAGTAGAGAAAATGATATATGGTTGGTGTTTATTTATTTAATTGAATGAAAATTTTTATTTAGCTCGATCTTTGGTCTGTCTGTGCTGCTACTGCCAGCCTAATTTCAGACGTGGGTTGGTGATCTGATGATCTGCGTGTTTATTGATTTTGTTTTCTGGTTTTAAAAACATTTGCCAGTAACCTTTTAATATTTTTAAATTTCAAAATGTAGAAAGTTTAAGTAGTGATATTTACTTGGGCCGGGCTCCATTTCATATGGTTAAGATTTTGGTGCATTTCATGTAATATAAGTAAGCATATTATATGGTTAAGATTTTGCTACATTACATGTAATATAAGTAAGCATGTAGTAGCTTATTACATGTAATATAAGCAAGCATGTAGTAGCTTCATACAATTTACAAGTTAAAGCTCCGCAAAGGGAAGTCCAACGTGAAAATTAGAGAAGCATCTGTGTCATTCGGTATCAGAGCCACTAACAAGTAAATTCTTATGTATATGTAATTCTAGGGCTTGTTTATTGTTTTGTTAGGGTTCTTAGCCATTGGCAATTTCAGATTTTCTTTCTTCCAATTCGTTTTGTGTGCGTGGCTATCTTGAGGTTGTTCGTTTTGTGATTTTTGAGTTTGATGTAAAAAAAACAAAGTAATTTACGTTGTGATAAAAAAAATAAAAGAAAGAAAAAAAACAAGAGAACAAAGTGATTGAAAGCAATTTTAGAATTCCTAGTCAAATTAGGAAATTAAATTGACTTCAGTTGATTGAAAGCAACCAAAATTGGTCCCTTATTGTCGAATTAATTGGAGAATTTTTGAATTGACTTCAGTTGATTGAAAGCAACCAAAATTGGTCCCTTATTGTCGAATTAATTGGAGAATTTTTGAATTGAATAGGTAGGGAGTCTTGAAACTAGCGTTTGGGTAGAATTAATTGGTCCCTTATTGTCGAATTAATTGGTTGCAATTGGAGAATTTTTGAATTGAATAGGTAGGGAGTCTTGAAACTAGCGTTTGGGTAGAATTAATAGGTTCATAAATTAACTTGCTAATAATGAGTTATTTTTTTTACATCTTGATCAGATTTGCCATATTTTTATCTCATTGTTTCTCTTCCTTGATTGAGCTACCGTTTCGTTACCTTGACATTGGTAGAGTATTATTTGCTTGTGTCAATACTTTAGGTTATAATTATCGTGTAACACAATTATTCTTGTCTTGGCTCTAAATCGTCAAGTTTCTTTCTAGGTGTGTAGGATTAAGTTTCTTGTTTCCTTGAACGTGTTTGGTATTTGATTTGTTATTTGTTCTGCAGTGCAATCGAAGAATTAGCAAAAAAGAGGTAAGAGTGCAAACACTTTTGAGTTACTTGATTTATTCTAAGCTTTATTTGCAAGTTTTTGTGTTGTGGTCCAATGAACAGCAATATGAGTAAAGTCAAGAACATAAGTGATGGTAGTGAAGAGCATAAATTCTAGAGTATCTTAAAGAATTACAAGATGTTCAAGAATACAACAAATGGAAATTTTAAGAGTATGATGAAGACAATGGCCAATTTACAAGAGAGCATGAATCATTTGATAAGGGTGCAATCGGCTATTCCTGTCAGGATACCACAAAGTGTTTTACCACTAACAAGAGCTTAAGTTGTAGATGAAGCAAAGAGGACCATGCCGACAATAATTGAATTAAGATGGATGAAGAAGAAGGTGAAGATATATATCATATGCAATATCTTGATAGTAAGGTCTAATTTTTTGAGGAGCTTATCACAAAGTGAGAAAAAAATTAATACTTGAAAAAAGGTACTCTAGTGGCTATTCAAATTGCAAAAGGCAGATTAAGTCATTATAAGAGGAGCTCTCTGATTTCTGTTTAAAGAATATGAAGTTTCTTATTTATTGTGAGAAATAAAAAGAAGAAAGGAACAGAGAAAGGACGAGGCTGGAATTTGAGAGAGAAAAGATAAAAAAGCTTGAAGAGATTGTAAAGAAGATGGATGAACAAAAGGTTGGTATAAAAATTTTGAGCAACTCTTCGATTACTATGAACACAAGTCAAAATGTAGTAAGGTGGAGGATATTGTGCCTTCAATTGATGAAGTCAACAACGTAGTTACAGAGATTTTCATAGTTGAGCTTAAAGAAAAGTATGCGAATAATAGAGAACTTGTGGGGAGCATGGTTGAGAAGGTGAACAAGGAACATGTAGCTATGTTAGAAGTGCAAGAAGAAAATAGTTTAGTTCCATATGAGCTGACTTTAACTAACATAGTTTTGCCTAGTTATGTTGTCAATATATAGGTTGATGTTCTTGAAGAAACGATCAAACTCTTTCCACCAACTCAAGAGGCGATCCTCGAAGATTAATGGGTGCCTAAAGTTCCCATTCTGAATAAATACATGAGCAAGATTCGAGGATGAATATTTTCAAAAGAAAGAGAGAATATGTGAATACTCAAATTTAAGACTCGAAAAATTAGTTTTCTTCGACTGCAAAAAGTCCAGCCGGACTGGGGGTCATCCAAAAACTGTTTGGGAAAATGCGCTGATCAGGAATGTGTGGTCAAAAAATTCTAGAAAGCTATAGAATAGCCAGATTAGCAGTTTGAAAGGAGAAAACCAAAAACTACTGGACACGTGCGCTGCCCAGCGTCAGTCCTACATTGTCACGTGCCAGTCCAGCGACACCACGCGTCAAACCTACGCTGCCTTACTCTGCTACTTGTGCCGCCATGCACACTGCTTGCGCCCATTTGTACAAGAATTTCGATCTTTAGTCTATAAATAAACCATTTTTTGACCAATTGAAACACAATTTTTCCTGCTATCAAAAAGCACACCAAATTCTCTCAAGCAAGCAATGTTATCTTAAGGAAGCTTTGTGAACCCTTATTGAAGGGGGAAACCGTTTAGAGCCACTGGGCCCACCCGTGAGGGTCAGTTTAGCCGGAGGTTGTTCACTCTAGGTGATGTGTGTGTAGAGTTGCCACTTAATTTATTTTTATACAGGGGAAAATTAAGAAAGAACCCCTAGTGACTGCATTTTGCGATTAACCTATTTTCTAGTTTAATCGCCCCAATGAATGAAAGACACTAATCTACGAACTCGAGGAGGATTCAAAGGTTATGTCATGCAATCAGCTAACTATTCTTTTCTCCTAAGTGTTTGTAATGCAGGATGTAAATGAGGAGCTTTGAAGAGATGGATGATGGACCTACCATTCGGGGTTATATCCTGAATATGCCTACATACTCTCGTTTTAATGAGAGATCAATGTCAATGTAGTTCGAAATATCCTATTTAAAGGCGTAATGGAGGGGAAATGCATGTATGCTGCGATGAATATGTGAATTTAGGCCTTTTGGCTGAAATTGGAGTTTATCGACATCTGTGGTCGAAAGTGAGATTTTTAGGCCTTTTTGGCCGAAAAAGGAGTTTTACAACGTCTATAGTGATTTTTAGGCCTTTTTGACCAAAGAAGGAGTTTTACGACTTTTGTGGTTGAAATTGTGATTTTTAGGCCTTTTAGACCGTAGGAGTTTTACGACTTCCGTGGTCGAAAGTGTGATTTTTAGGCCTTTTTGGCTGAAAAAGGAGTTTTACTACTTTCGCGGTCGAAATTGTGAATTTTAGGCCTTTTTGGACGAAAAAGGAGTTTTATGACTTCTGCGGTCGAAATTGTGATTTTTAGGTATTTTTGGCCGAAAAAAGAGTTTTACGACGTCTGTGGTCGAAATTGTGACTTTTAGGGTGCTTCTGCTGGGGAGGAATGATTTTATAGGCCTTTTACCCAAAGCTTGAAATTTTGAAGTGGCGCTGCGGCCAAAAGGTTTGATTTATTAGGCCTTGTGGCCAAAAAGTGTGCTTTTAGGCGTCGTAGCCAAAAAATGTTGATTTATTTAGGTCTGGTGGCCAAAAAGGTGTGATTATGTCATGAAAATATCATGTATGCATGATTAGAGAAGGGGTAGAAGAGAATTAGATCAAAAAGATTAAGTTCAGAATCATACCTGTGGTAGTCGGCGTCCTCTTCGCAGCTTCAGTTTGATTTGGACTTATTTTATTAGTGTTTTTTATGAATGAATGCAAGTTATCACAACAATGCAATGCAAAAAGTAGTAAAGAATTGCCTGGAGATGAGGAATCACCGAAGGCAAAGAGGGAGAAGAGAGCGGCCGTCAACACAGCTCAAGGTGTGTAGAAAAAGATGTGGAGAGGGGGTATTTATATAGTGTAAAACGCCTAAACAGTTGACTTAGGGCGGCCCGGATTGCCCTGTCTCAGCTTTTCGCGAGTTTTTTCATTCTGGAGCCTTTTCGGGATGTTTCGGGACTCCGATGACTTTTCCGAGGCCATTTTCGTGATCCTCGTAATATTCTGGACGTTTTTAGTACCATGAAGGCATACTTCCGGCACTGTTTTCCGGCGACGTCCGGTCCAGCTCGACTATTTGCAGTTTGAAAAAATCGGTTTTCCAGGCCTCGAGATTCGAGTATTCAACAGTTGCCCCCTATTGGGAGATAAAAAATTATTTTATGGAGCTCAGTAGTTTTCTGAATAGCGAATTTTGAGGTCGGGGTCTAGACTTGCGGGAAGGACCCGCCTTGCCATGCATAACTGGACTAAGAGTCTTCTGAAGGGTCAATATAGGGTAATATGGTTTGGTTGTTTTGGTCACTCTAAGAGGAGTAGTAGTGGATTAGGATTTCTGAAAGGTTTGCATCAAATTTAAGACTATGTTTTTCTCTTTGGGTCATGATGGAGGAAATGTGCCCCCTTTATTTGAGGAAGTTTGTGCAATAGTGGAATGTGATCCGAATGACCCCTTGGTTAGGTGCTTCACTAAGACATATGCCCAAACAATGTTAGTGGATGAGCAGAAAATGATCCTGTCATCTCTGATAGATGAGACTCAAGATGCTGGCCTTTGTTTTCTGCCTTTTAGCAGATTTTCTGTTTAACAATGATCCAGGTTTTGTGTGATGCCCCAAACCTAACTCTACGTCGTTCCGACGTCATTTTCATGCATTACGTGCAGTTTCACTAAAATGCATCATGATTTGATTTGATAATTAAGTTAAACATGGATTATATGTTTTGAATATGATAATATATGATTTGAATAAGAATTATAAGCTATGTTATAGGCTCGTTTGCCGTCGAAAGACACAAACGGAGCTAATTA
>CANUEY010391360.1:0-28338 GCA_948099555.1 Croton setiger
TCTCTCTAATTCCTTACTGTCCAGCCATTATTCCTTGCCTCTCCAGCTCATGTTACACCTCCTAAACAATGGTCTAGCAGCTGCTTATACTTTATGCACACCAAATAAGAGTTTTGGCCTTTAAACTTAACTTAACATATATGGTTTTCTTCCTTTCTTTAACATCTTCTTCCAAACTTAATTCCAGCCCTATAAATCATCCAACACCTACTTAAAACTTTTTTTTAGTGTTAAAATAAATAGTATAACACATGTATGAAATTTCGTAAAAATCGGAATCCGAAAATGTGTCGCGGTTCGATCGGTGCCCTAAACCGAGTCTGAAGCTCGACGATTTTTATGGAACTAAACCGTACGACATTGTCGTAAAATCATGGTCCCAAAACTCTTTAAATCACTTTCTTAAACATATAAAATCATATCAAAATCATATGGTTCATATTTTACGCGATTTCGGCATTTTCCGATCGCGCAGGTCCGAAAACCCGACTTAGCTCCGTTTGTGTCTTTCGACGGCAAACGAGCCTATAGCATAGTTTGAAATTCTCATTAAAATCATATATCATCATATTCAAAACATATCCAAATCATTTACTTTAAAATATTGCGCGTTTCCGACATTTTTCGGTCGCGCGAGCAAAAATCTCTAATTGGCTCCGTTTATGTCTTTCGACGATAAACGAACTTAAAAAATACTTTTTTTTAATATTTCTAATTCATATATTTCCATTTCGAAATCATTTAATTCATTTTCATGTCATATATCATATCAAACTATAATGCATTTTAATAAAAAATGTACAAAATGCATGTAATGACGTCAAAATGACGTAGGACTTAGGTCGGGGTGTCACAAAATATTTTGCCAACCAAGGAGAGATTAGAGAAGAGAGGGGTGAATGTTAACACTGTTTGTCCTGGTGTGGGGAGAGAGAGGATTTGGATCATGCCTTAGTTATGTGTTGTAAGGCAAGAGGGGTTGGAGGTGGAAGGAACTAACATTTGTTTAAGAAAATTTTTCTTATAGGTTCTAAATAGTGGCAATCCAATTAAAACTCAAAAATTCATGATTTATTCAAGATATATTTGGATGGCACATAATAATTTGGTTTGGAATGACACTACGGAGACATGCTACACAACGCATCTTATGGCTCAAGATTACCTAGCTTCATGGCTACATGTAAAGGATCTTTAAAGACTGGCAACTTTACTTCCTTCTATGGTTAGAAATAACCATTTTGAGGCTGCTACACGTGTTAGGCTTTAAACAGCAGCAACTAGACTGTCTAGTGGTAGTAGAGAGGGCGATTCATGGCAATTGTTTGTCGATTGAGCAGTTTTTTGTCAAGAAAGGATGTTAGGCTTTGGTGCAATCATGGAAATGCAAGAGGGAGATTTGTGAAACTTTAGCTCTTTGTAGCATTCTTCGGATTATTTACGAAACAAATATTGGAATTCAAAATGTGGACACAACATGCATGTAACGCAAGTTAAACTTGCGAAACTACTAGTTACGCAAGACTGATTCGCGAAAGCAAACCAATTTCGCAAGTCTGACTTGCGGAAGTCAGTTAATGTTGCTGCTTAATTGGTGTTTAAGACAAAATTTAAGTAACAAAGCAATCAGAGGACGCCACGTGTGAGATTAGGACTTCCGCAAGACGAAAACGCAAAAGAGGGAGAACGAAATGAACACGTGGTGGGAGAAGAGAAGCATTTGGCTGCCACGTCACTTCCGCAAGACGGACTTGCGAAAGCTGAGAGTTCTGCAAGACGGTCTTGAGTAAGTGGCGTGGACGAATGGTAGACTGACACGTTGACACGAAGCACAAATGTGGATAACGTGGCCTTACGAAATCAAGGTTGAAAAAGCAAATCCGGCTGGTCCCCCTTTCATTTTCAAACAAAAATCCAAAGAGAGGAAGGTGGGAGAGAAATTGAGAGATTTGGGAGGAAAATATTCGCACGTGACAATCGTAACGGAGTCAGAACATTTATAAACGTTTTTGGCTAAGGTACGTTTTACTTACTCATTTTAAAATATGTATGAATTTTTAATTTATACTGTATAGATTTGTGATTGTAGGTTAATGTAAACGGATATGTTTGTTTTATATAGATTCGTAAAAAAAATAATGTTGTACGAAATAATTTAGGTTCGATATTTTGGCGATATTTATTAGTAAAACCGTGTTAGTTAATAAAATTTATTGTGTTGATACTATGTTAATTTTAGGAATTTTATTAATTGTTTTATTTAATTAGAAATATATTTAATAATAAAATAATTAATTTATTAGTGATGAAATATTAATCATAATTTATTAAGTAAATGCATTAATAATAGGGATTTATTAATTGCAACCCTAGTAATAAAAATTAAATTTCAATTAATAAAAAATTAAATTTATTATTAATAAATTAATTTTGAAATGATTAAAAAAATTAAATAAATTTAATTAAATCATTTAATTTAATTTAATTTATTAATAATAAACTATTTTGTTAATAAGTAATTATATTTATTAATAATAACTTATTATGAATATAATTAGTAATAATTAATGATTTTATGAAATTATTTAATGAATTTAATAATTTAAATTAGTAGTAAATTAATTATTTGAATTAGTAATAAGTGTAAATTAATTTAATTAAATAATTTATTAATAGGGTTCAAATTAACGTAATTAAAGACAAAAAAATTAAAGAAAGTTAGTTAATTAATAAATATATTATTATTATGATTAGTAATATTTAGGACTTACTTTAAATTTTAATTAATATTTATTAAATAATTTGATATATTTTAAATTTAAATTTAAATAAATTATTTTAAAATTTCATAAAATATTATTAATACATTAAATTGGTTTCATAATATATTTGAAAATGAATAAATTAATGTTAATCTATTCATAATGTTAATTATAATGTTAACCTATTCATAATAAATTTAATAATTAATAAATTCATAATATATTTGAAAATTAATAAATTCATTAAATAATAGTTACTATTAAATAATAATTAATTGTAATAAACGGTTGGGAAATTTACGTGTAGATAGAGATAGGTTTTTCGAGTTCTCAGCAGGAGCGAGTTATAGAGCAGGGACCAACTGTGAGGGATCTACTGTTCCTTCAGGAGGAGCACCGATTGTATTTCGTATTTCGAGGTGACGAACGGTACGATTGGACCCTCAGTGTTCAACGAGCGGACCAAGCAATATGAAGGTTGCTTGAGGTTGAGAACCAACGAACATTACATTTTATCGATGAATTGGGTTTTGAGATGGTGCGACGGATCGGGTTGATCCAGTACGACTGGACCCTACTAACCGCACTAGTTGAGCGATGGCGTCCGGAGACGCACACCTTCCATCTTCCGTTCGGAGAGGAGACGGTGACACTTCAGGATGTGGAGGTGTTGATGGGTCTGCGGGTCGACGAACTTGCAGTGACCGAGCGGTACGCAGTGCCTGGTGCAGGATGGTACGTGTTCTGCGAGGATTTTTTCGGTTTCACCCAGCAGGACGGTGACATTTCATATACCCGATTATTATTTTGCGGATTGCAGAGGGTTGTTCAGACACCTGTTGTTGATGGATTGCCCGATACGGTATACCAGAAGAGAGCACGCTGCTATGTTATGTGGCTGCTGGGAGCCTTTCTGTTCTGCGATGCGTCGAAGAACAACGTTAATTTCATTTTCCTGCCGATGGTGGCCGACTTCGATGTCTGTAGACAGTACAGTTGGGGGAGTGATGTACTTGCTTTCCTTTACAGACAGTTGTGCCTTGTTTCCCTACGGCGAGCGGAGTACGTACATGGATGTTTGCTCCTATTACAGGTATTTTTTAAATTTTAATTATATTTGTTCTAGGATGTTGACGTTTATTTATAGAATTAAACAACGAAAAAATTGTCCGTCCGCAGGTTTGGGCTTGAGAGCGAATATCGACGTTCCGTCCCCAGCTACCACGGCAACATCCTCATATATTCGATGATTCGCCATACGCGAAGAGGTACGGGCCTGTGAAATATTATTTTTCTCCTAGTTCTAATTTTAACTATATTTACTAATTTATTTAGGTGGCGAGCGGCTAAAGTAATGAGTGATGTGACTCACCATAATTTACTTGGATATCGGGATCAGCTTGCAGTTCTAACAGATTCCGAGGTATGTATTTTCATTTTCATTTATTTTATTATTTATTAAATACATATATGCTGATTAATGTTTCACATTGAATAGTTCTACTGGATGCCGTATTCTCCCGAGATTCTGGCTACCCTACTCGAGGCGTGTAGGGCGGGGGAACCGGTTTGGATCTCTCAGACCCCACTAATATTTTTTGAGGTCGTTGAGTTCCATGTTCCTGGTAGGGTGTCCCGGCAGTTCGGGTATAAACAAAACATACCCAGAAACACTTGTCTGCTGCAGAAGGTAGAGCATGAGCGGCTACATAAGCTCACCCGATTGGGCTGACCATCGACTGATTAGCAGACGTACCTGAGGGCGTACTTCGACCTATGGACACGTCGATCGGAGACATTGATGGATGGTGAGTACATTGGACTCGCTAAGGCTATTGAAGATTACCTGTCTTGGTATCAATCGCGGACCGTACACCACATCACGAATTCGGAGGATCGAAGACTCTCCCAAAATGTACACGGAGGTTACATAGGCTCGACTGAGGCCTACACCATGTTGGTGAGTTTATTTATTTTATTGATGTATTTAATTTATTTAATGAATTGTCGTATTTAATTTTATTTATTTCAATTGATTTTAATATATATTTTTGACAATCATAGGCGAGAACTGCAAATATGGTTGCAAATATGGCGGAAGACATACTAGCTTGGCGTTTCGAGCGATCGTTGACCATTAATGATTGCCTGCATACGATCGAAACGATTCACAACGAAATACGGCGCAGTCTGCAGATCCATCAGACGCAGCCAAATATCGTGCCTACATAGACATTTGGCACTCAAGTGCGTCCACATATACCCAGGAAGAAATTCGTCGCGAAAGGCGTGGCGGTCGCGTGCGTAACAGCGGTAAGCAAGCCTCTGCCGGGACACGCACCGCCACCAGCATATGTATCACCGCACATTTCTGAGCAGGATGATTATAGTTCATTATTTGAAGCACATGAGTTGAAGGCCATTTTTGCCAACATGACCGACGAACAACATTTGGAGCTGGAGAATTTGGAGCAAAATTTGAATCAACAAGCGGACGAGGGATTGGGCTAGGGGGATACTGATGTTCCGGAGGAGCAGACTCCTCCATTAGCGTTAAGGCGGGAGGCTAGGGCTAGGAATGCTCCCCGATATCCCGGGTCTTCACGCATTAAAGAATTGCCTCGACGACGAAACAAGGACGATTAGATATTTTGTAATTATTTTTTGGTCATGTGGTTGACATATTATGTAAATATTTTTTATGTGATGTAAATAAATTTTCAATTCAATTATTATTAAGTTATATGTTTTGAATATTATTATTACTGACACTTGAGATGTTTTTTGTTTCACATAAAATATATTGAAAGTAGCATCTAAGATTTTTTTTTTAAATAATATTAAAATTATTATCTTAATTATGAATAAGTGTTTTATATGAAGTAGTTGATAGATTAAACTGAATTTATTATTATTATTATTATTATTATTTGAATCAGTTGAGTCTTTGCGAAAAAAAAAAAAATTAATCCACTTTCGCAAGATGAACTTGTAAAAGTGGACTTTTGCAAGTCTATCTTGCGTAAGTGTATCAAATTTCGTTTTGTGATTAATGTTTCGTAAGTTCATCTTGTGAAACTAATAATTTTGTTCACATTTCAATTTTTTTTTCTTTTGTCCACTATTTAAATTTGGTATTTTATTTTAATGCACCCAGCTTTTTTCTTCTCCAACAAAAGCATGTAATGTCGAGGAAAGTGATACTATCTTTATGGATTTGTAGTAGCTTTTTTATGCTTTAAGTTCATCATCTTTAGACTTTTCTATGTTTGGTTCCATTATTTATGATTGTAATGTTTTGTTGGACTTGTTACCAAATGTCAGTGTCATATGAATCTGTAGACAGGCCAATATGAAAGTTCATACTCTAGCTAAAGCTTCTATTGGCTATGCTCATCTACGATATTGGGTTACAATTCCACAGTGTATTCTTCAGTCTTATTAATGGAGTATTGAGGTTTTTCAAAAAAAAAAAATTGTTTATTTGACCATGTGAAAATAAAAAATTACGTCTGTCAACAATTCAACATATTAACATAATAGTTAAATGGAGAAAATTTTTAAACATTTTTTTTAACTTTACTAATGTGTAAATAACATTGAAATATTCCAAGTTAGCATTGAGGTAGTGCATAACAATTTTTTTTTTAATTTGTAGAGATAAAATTGTCTAAAATATTAATCTTAATTATATAATGAAAATTAAAAAGACTAGTTTAACCTTGTTATTAATAACAAATACTTAATTTAGTTAAATTATTTTTTTTGAATAAATGAGTAATTAAATTAGTTTCTTAAAATTTTTTGTAAAAAGAATAAATAAAACGGATGAATTGTTTTCTTAAATCATTCAGAACATATTAGTAAGAGAATATGAAGAGAGTATCAAGTAATGATTTTATATTTGAGTATACAAATTAAAAAGAAATGTGAAAGTATATAAGTTATTTTATTATGAGGAAGGCAACAGGATAATTGTAAAGGAAGGAGACAAAATCACAAAATTACATTCAACGGTCAAAAGAACCGAAAGCTTCTTTTCTCTTTGATTTGAGGTTCAATTTCCACTAATCAAGCCGATTATATTCCCCTAATTTCCAATTAGTTACCTATCTATTTTTTATTTTTCAATCTTTGATGGGTGGATAAGGTATTATTATATTATTATGTACAAGTAGAAGTAGAAAGAATGTAGGGACACTACTTGTAATAATTGAAGAGAAAAAATAATTAAGTACTTGTTTGTTTGTGTACACTCTGTCTGTCCTAAAACAATAGATATTCCACATGCTTCTTTTATATCATCAACTGAATATAACCAAACATGTCCTTGTCTTCCAATCCATTTCTTTCCTTCACATGCAATTGCAATTGCAATTGCAATTGTAAACTACCCCATCAGTATTATTATCTTAATTAAGATTTTCTCATGAATGCCAAATAAAGCCTTATAAGTAAACTGTTCATGTGGAGCATTAAATCTAAATCCCAAACACAAATTATTAATTCCATAAAATTTTAAAAGAATGAAGCAATGTGGTGGAGATCAAATAATGGCGATACAAGTTCAATTAATTTTACATGTGGATTAAGACCCAGCTATGGCTTGTGAGAATAATTTTATTAGGTTGAAGACAAATGACACAATAATACTCCTACATACTAGACAAACCCATGCTTCTTCCTCACATCCACTCATTTTTCACTTTCCCAATGTATCTCAAATTACAATAACTAAATCATTGGTTCAATAATATTTGAGGGAATAAATCATAATATACCAGACATTTGAGGGTGTATTTAGAAAAACTATATATTTACGTTTTAACAATTTCAATCGTTATTAGTTAACTTTTAATAAAATGTTATGTAAATAACTAAAATCTATTTCAAAAGTTATTTTATTAACATTAAAAAAAATAATTTTTACTATTTAGACTGATTAAAACTGTAAGAATTATTTTAAAACTGTTGTTAAATGTAATATAAAATACTAAAAGTTAAAGTTAAAAACTACATGAATTTCTATAATAAAAAATTGCTTAAACAGTTAAAAGCTACTTCAAAACTATTTAATCGAATATTACAAAAAATAATTTTTAGTGTTTTGATCTGTTAAAACGCTAAGAGCTACTTTAAAAGTTATTATTGAACACAGCCTACATGTCAAATTTCCATTTAATTTTTTTTTGTCAATTTTATATTGAATATTTCTTTTTCCTTCCAGCCACCAATATTTCCTTTTGCCAGCCGCCTGGAAATAAATTTATTTTTCTTTTATTTCTTTCCGCCTGAAATTTTACCAAACGAAGTCGTTTGTGGATAATATAAGGGTGAAGTTCATACATTTTCTTTCTTATGTTTCCCTTTATTGTCAATATTCTTCTATTCATCATGCATCTCGTAATGTGCTTTGTTTTAGCCATTTTAGGGATTAGTTATCAGTATGACGCGTAGATCTCAAAACCGTAATCAATTGAGTGATTTAAGGTAAGTTATCGAGGAAATGCCTGCTGCTTGAATTCAAGCTACAGCCCGAGCTATTACATTTTCTCAAGTCCGTAGTGCCGCTTGCTCCATACTCTTTTTAAATGAGCCTTACGCAGCCGAATTGAACCCTTCAAGGCCTAATATTCGAGAATTTTTTTCTTCCCATTACGTGTTCCGCGGAGAAATGTGATCAGAGAAGGCGTGATAGCATTAATGCACTAAATTTTGCTTGAATTCCTGGTACTCAACCTGTTTGAAGGAGTGGGCACTAGCAACCTCCAACTTATTGATTTGGCGTGGAATTTACAGTAAATCCCGAGTAATCGAGTTGTAAACTTGGATTGTTTTTATGTGATTTCATTGTAAGCTTGGGTAAATTTTCTTTTATATTAATGAAAAAAGATTTCAAGTCAGTTTACATATTTTCCTTATCTTCTGATAATGACAATATGAGATCATAATATTTGTAATAGTAAAAAAAAGAGTATAACCCTGCTTAGGACACATCGGTTCTAAGGCAAAAAGTAGGTCCAAAATAAAAAGTGAGAAAATAATTGATCAGAAAATCCAAAAGGACTAACCAATGACAGAAGACAATTTAAATATGTTCGAACTGAGACAAACTCGCCTACTTAGATAATGTTTTTTCAAATCTCATTACCAGTTTACGAGGAAAAAAGATTTTACGGTCCATACTGATGTACTGATACATTAGCTTGCATTCATTTTGTGTGCAAATTTTCTTTTTACACGCATATACATGCATGCATACATTCCAAATCTGATAATTCATTTTATAGTTTGTCGAAGCCAACAGTAGATTCATCCAAAGAAAGCACTGAGCTGACGTGGGTTAGAGACATATCTGGAAGATTAGTCAAGCCTCTGAACACCCTGATCCTAGAAGTTGAGGTTATGTTTAATAAGATGTTGGCGGCAAAACTGGCCGAACTGGGGAATACACCCCAAGCCCAAGCACCAACTATTCCTTCTGTTCCTGAGAAAGAGAAAGAGCTGAAAGGGTTTGATCCGGTGTTGAAGGAACATGATATTGCTTATTATAGAGAATTGTTGGAATGGGCCAAGTCTACTAAAGAGGTAATTCATATCCTGGATGAATTTGTGAAAGAGAAGTCTATCATAGAAGAAGAGTTAGAGGCAATGAAGAAAAAAATTAAAAAGATTAATGCCTAGCTGCAGGCCAAGAAATTAAAAAGATTAATGCCTAGCTGCAGGCCAAGAATGATTTCAACTTCAAATTCGAAGGCTACGTGAGTGATATCTCAGGACGGGGACCGTCTGAGAAGCTGCACATGCCAGTTAAGTTTGATGGAGATGGGGATCCCCTGGTATACTTGAATCAGTACAAGTTAAATAGACTACCCGTGGATTTCATGTGGATTGTTTCTCTACCTCTCTGCAAAGGCCGTCCATTTTATGGTATCACGCACTGTAAAAGAGTAAGAAGGCTAGTTGGCTAAAATTGTCCAGAGCTTTCTTGGATCATAACTCTATGATGAATGTGGACTTGAAGAAATTGGAAAACACCACCAATAACACATGCATCCATTACTTTCAGAACAAAAAGAAAAAAAAATTGAAGATACAGTTTACTGAACTTACTTGTTTATAATGCCAGGATGCAAACACGATTATCTTCGACTTTCAAACTTCAGAACTTGAGAGCAAGTACAATTAGGTCTGAACCTTATTAGAATTTCACTACAAATCCCTAACAACTAACACCTCGCCCAAAATCATTAATAGTTGTAAACAAAATTATCTTTAACCTTCAAACATGAGAAATTCCTACGATCCTACTGGATTTTCGCTAGAAATCCTTACCAATTGGAAGAATGAGAGGATTCTGTTAAGTTAACTCGCCCAAAATCTTCTTTCTCTTCTAAAGTCACTTCAACCCGATGATGAAGGTAAATGATGAAGACGAGAGGATTTCTGGTAAGTTAACTGAGGGGCATTTGTGGAAATTTTTTTACTTTTATCTAACTTAGCGTGCTTTACATGTGACTGTCCTGTCATTTCCAGTCGCCATTTTTCTATTCGTTCATCATTTAAAAACTAGACAAATGGGCTGGCAAAAAACACTACATTGCAAGGATTTTTAAATTGTCCTGACATTTGATTATGGAAAAAAAAAACATCAAAATAATAAATTTTAAAAAATTCAGCATCAAATTTTCAATTATCCCAATAAAAAATCAACAAACTACCAATTCTTAACACATGTATCAAGCAACAACAATGCCAAACACTCAACCCTAGCATTCTTCAACATGATTCACTTCTGTATGCCACTGATTAATTCAACACTACTAATTTTCTCATGATTATCACAAAGATCAAGATTCATACCCAATCAAGCTCTTCAAGAGTATCTGTCATTGCTTCTTCAACAATTTCTCATTATAAATTACATTTTCCTTACCCAAAATGTTGAAAAATAAAGAAATGCCTTAGATTCTCCTGGCAACCAAACAAAATTGTATATAATCAAATCAACCTGCAGTTCTCGGAAAATGGCTGCAATTTGAATATCCTAGATATTTCGACGGCTATGAAATGTCGGACATGATGGGCGGTGAAAACCTTGATATTCGACAGTGGAGATACTGTGCGAAGCCGTGAGAATTATATGAAGGTAGCGAAGGATCTAAAGTTTGCTTGTGTTTTCCGGTGAGTTGCAGAGATGTACGCCGGTGATCTTTGATCTGTATTTAGCCGGAATAGAAAAAACGAAGAAACGACGGCTCTATCTATTTTTAAAACAATCGGATGAGAGAGAGATTTTGGAATTTGTTATGCGCAATATCCCGTGTAAAATTTCATTTGGTAAGATTAAGTTTGCCCTTTAAAATATGATACATTACCGACCAAAATGAAAAACATTACTCGTCAAGTTGACCCTAACTAGTAAATAGATCGGGCCACGATATCCGAAAAACGGAAGTGCGGCCCAATTGCCTTGTAAAAAGGCTTCCTTATATCGACCCAACCCAATTAATTGTCGGTTTGCACCGTTTTACACATCCAAAGAAAAAACCCATCTCCTGCACCCGAAAATTAGAACCCATTTCAACATCCTACAAATTAAACAAAAACCTCTCGTTTAGGGTTTCTCTCTTCCAAAGCAAATTCAAGCAGTTTGGTTTCTTCGTTCTGTAATCTGATACCGAAAGTGATTTCGCCATGGTTTGTACTTCTCTATTTTGCATTTCTTGAATATTATTCTTCTACATTTTTTTTGCGATTAACTGATAAATACTGATAATTGGATGATAGCCGCAAGGGGATTACATTGACCTACACAGAAAGAGGCATGGCTACCGCCTCGACCACTTCGAGCGTAAGCGCAAGAAGGAGGCGCGTGAAGTTCACAAGCGCTCTGAAAGGGCCCAGAAGGTCTGCTGCTTCTTTCTCTCGCCCTCAATTTCTTGATTTTTGGATGTGCGATTTAGTTTCTAATTTTGTTTCCATCGATGATAATAGGCATTGGGTATTAAGGGTAAGATGATTGCCAAGAAAAACTATGCTGAGAAGGCCCTCATGAAGAAAACGTAAGTAGTTCCATTACATTTTTATGTATGCTTATTCGGAAAAAAGGATGATTACATTATAATGTACTGATTTAAGTGGAGATTAATATTACGAGGTGCAAATAATGATGTTTGAATTTTGGGTAAATTACACTAGGAGGAGTCCAAAATTTAGGAATTAAAATACTTAGGGGTCCAAACCTCAAAATATAACAGAAAAGAGTCCAAAATTTGAAACGATGCAACACCTTAAGTTTCGTCAGAAAACGCACACAGCTAGCATGTCAAGAAATTATGTAAAAATGTGCGTCGAATAAATTTTGGGAAGTAATTTTTGCCTCAGGAGTAAACTTCATAAAATTTTGAAATAAATTTTATACCTGATTCCATCTTCAATGGAGTTTGAGAAGGACCCAAAAATTGACTGAAAGAAAAATATGACAAGACTCGATTTTACTTCAAATTTTATTTCTTTCTCAAAATGTCATGAAAATCCAAAACTAAATTTTATCGATGTAACCAATTGACACCTGAAAATCAGGTTATTGGTTTTCGTAAAAATCTTTTAATCCTCTAGACATCTTGAGAAAAAAATAAATTTTTTAGTAAAACTGTGTTCTATCGGAACTTTCTTCCAGTCAATTTTTCAATCCCTTCCTAACCTCCATTAAAGAGGGAATCAGTTGCAAAATTCATTCTAAAATTTTTGAAGTTTACTGTTGGGGAAAAAATTATTTCTCAAAATTTGTCTAGCGCGCATTGTTATATAATTTTTAGATGTGGCAGCGAAATGTGTTTTCCGGCTAAACTCAGGTCAATAATCTATCTTCAAACCCAAAATGTTTCCTGTTACATTTTAAAGTTTGGACTCCAAAGTGTTACATTACCTAAAGTTTGGACGCCTCTAATGTAATTTACCCTTGAATTTCATAAAGTTGGATGTAGTTTGAATTTCGTATTTATCGACTGGCAGAAATGCAAGTTTCTTTTAGTTCTGATAAACTTTCTAGAATTTTCACTAAATACATTAATGTTAATTTGCTTTGTCCTTTATCGTATTTTTTCTCCTGTTTTGGTTAGATCATGCCCTATATTTGCAGACTAAGTTTTCAATATATTTGCTTGATTTTTGGCCAATTTAATTTGGCTGGTGAATATGCAGTCGTGCTGCAACTTCATCAGGATATGCTGCATGTATCAGTTATTTGTTAACAGTTGTTTGGTAGTTTTGCTTCTGGATAATCTTTTATCGTGTCAACAGGTTGGCCATGCACGAGGAGTCAACATCTAGGCGCAAGGTGGATGATGATGTTCAGGAAGGAGCTATTCCTGCCTATTTGATGGATCGTGAAAACACACAACGGGCGAAGGTTAATTGCTGATATATGTTGGTTGATGTGTATAATGTGGATGCTTTTGCAACTGTAAAGAACTGTAATATGAGTGTATGACTGTATGTCTAATATTCTGCTATGTGCAGACACTCAGCAACACTATAAAGCAAAAGAGGAAAGAAAAGGCTGGCAAATGGGAGGTCCCTCTGCCCAAGGTTAGATGATCTTCACATTCTTCGCATCTTTTCATTGTATACTTCCTTTGGGTTTCATCTTTTGGGACTTGGTAGTTCAATTTAGTTACTCTGTCCTCTATATTTGACTATAACTCTTCTTTCTTCAGGTGAGGCCTGTTGCAGAAGATGAAATGTTTAAAGTGATTCGATCTGGCAAACGGAAGAGTAAGCACTTCTCAAACTTCTTTTTTCATTTGATTACAAGTACTTGATAAAACAAGTGTTATCCTTCTCTAGGTCGTCTTGGCATGGTTATCATTTTTCTTCAATTTTGCAGCCAAGCAATGGAAGAGGATGGTTACTAAAGCTACATTTGTGGGACCAGGCTTTACAAGGAAACCGCCCAAGTATGAGCGTTTTATCCGGCCTTCAGGATTACGTTTTACTAAGGCCCATGTTACACACCCTGAGCTCAAATGCACCTTCAATCTTGATATCATTGGAGTGAAGAAAAATCCTAATGGTCCAATGTATACGTCCCTTGGTGTTATGACCAAAGGAACCATCATTGAGGTGAATAACGATTGACATACTATTATGAATTGTAATATTAGAATCCTGGATGACACATTTGCGTTTGCGAATTTCAGGTGAATGTGAGTGAATTAGGTCTCGTGACACCAGCTGGCAAAGTTGTGTGGGGTGAGTCTTGTTTTCCTTGTATTTTGCTTTGTTTTGAGTGGGAGGCATTAATTCCTTTTGGCATGGTGCAGGGAAATATGCTCAAGTAACAAATAATCCAGAGAATGATGGTTGTATAAATGCTGTCCTCCTTGTCTAGGAGACTAATGAAAGAGAGCGATGCTCAAGGAGTACAAACACTAAGTGCTTAATTTACTTGCATCAGAAGTTACTACATAATGGCTGCGCAGTTTCCTCTAGTATTTTACCCTCTCTACAGTTGAAAATGCAGGCTGACATTGAAGTCGTTCATGTGTGACTATCACAATTTTGTCTTGGAAGTTAACATATAATATAAGAGACCATATAAACAATGTCTATCATTTTGTTATGTCGTGTTGGTTGGCAATGATGATGACTGCTATTTTGGCTGTAAGTCTTTTGCACTCTGCCATATCGATTCTTTTAGCCCGTTACATGAAGCTGGTATTTTGAGCATAGTTGGATGTTATGCTCTAATATATTTAGGCATTGGGGAATTGAATGGAAAGGATTTTAATTTAGGTATTTTAAACTACCTACCTTTATTTGTTTTTTAACACTTAAAATTAATTACGAGTATAAATTTTTGTAGGAAAATGTAATTTGTGATATATTGTATTTTATACTTGAGATAAATCAATATTTCTTATTATAATATGAATAAAAGAAAGTTAAAAATTAAATTTTTATTATACTTTTATTAAAATAAAATTAATATTTTTTATTTTTATTATAATTGTTTAAATAATAGTTATGAATAAAAATTAATTTTCATTTTAGTATATTTTTCTTTGATAAAATTGCTATCAAAGTTTCTTCCACCCGATTATATATATATATATATATATATAACAAAAACTGTTAATTTATTTGTTAATCAAACAATAAAAAATACTATTTTATTACAAATATAAAAAAAGTAATACTAATTTTTGCTATATCTCTTAATAATTAATTACACATACGAATAATTACAAGAATAAAGTTTATAAGGAATAGGAATAAGAGACTTTCGCATATAAAGTGAAAATCCATTCGGCCGTCTATTTTTAATCCTATTCTATCAGGATTTCGTTCTACATATCTATAAATAGGGTGGTTTATGGCCCTCTAAAGGCAAATCATATTATTTTACTTACACTATTTTAATTATAAATAGAACTAGCTAATACTAATTTATAATTAAATAAAAAATTAAAGTATTATAAAATTGAATAATGAGTGCTTAAACAAGTAAACATATATGTAAAAAGAATCATAATAAAAAAATTTTCAGCTGCTAAGTAATTTGTATTTTATTGGCTTCAAAAAAGTAATTTGTATTTATAATTATTGACCTTATATTGTGTAGCCCATTTATCCAATTACTACCTTTTGGCTCCTCACGACGAAGCAAATCACAAAACCATGCACCTAAGAAAGATCAACATTCCATCTTTGCAAGCATCATATCACATGATGCATACACACAAGAAATGAATGAATTTTACAGCATTGACCTATGGACCATAACTTTTGCAGCGGTGTAAACCTGCCTTGCGTCCTCTGCACCAAAAAACACATCCATCAGCCCCTCATTATAATTAAACTCCTGCATCTCTTCTTAAAAGAACAAACATCCAGGGCTATTGCTAGGACTATTGATTCTCATATTTCAAACTATTGGAATATCACCACCAAAACTATCATGTGTTCTCATAATAATGTTTTCAAATGCTACTAAAGAAGAACTTGTTTATCTGATTCATGATTCTGCTTGAAGAAAATTTTATGAAAGGAAAATATTGCATGATTACCTGCAATAGAGGTCAAACTAAATGTTGAAGGCACATTGGTCTCTGTCTCAACAGTAGCTTTGGCCACTGCAACACCAACTGCCACACTCTGCAATACATCTAAGCCTGAACAGAATGAAGCAAGTGTGCCACCAACCAAGCTATCACCAGCCCCTGTAAGCCTCACAACTGAAGCAGGAAGGGCAGGAAAATGTAAGGCAAAAAGGTGCGAATGCCCCTGCATGGCGCCAGAAAATATACTCGAGGAACAGCTTGATGCTACAATATCGTATAATGATCTGCTTAATCCATTTCTTTTGGCTCTTTCCAAAGTACTTATCATGGAGTTTGGACCCTTAGAGCACAAGAACACTCCCTTTGCACCAACGGTTAAAACAACTATCTTGATACCCTTCTCTAGCAAAACTGAGATGGCAGGTTTTAACATTTGAAATAAAGATTCTGTTGACTTGCTATTATCCTTTTCGACTGCGTGAAACATATTTCCACCAGACAAAGCATTTGCCATTGCAATAAGTTCGTCTTCATTGGGAGAAACAAAAGTCACCTGTAGAAATCAATGCATCAGATACATTTTAATGACTGGAAAAAAATGTTCAGTTGAATGAATAGTGGCCTTTCTGAATGAAGGTACTAAAATCCATTTTTGAGAATCAAGCACTGCTAACTTATTAATTTAACAAACACATATTCCACTCATCTACTGTTGCACTATAAAGAAGTACAGTAGCAAGTTAAAGGTTGATGCTCGTTATTTTTCAAAATGAATATTCCTGTTATACACTTTCTGTAGGAATGAGCCAGAAAAATAAGTATGAGGAGCAGGATTTACAACAAACAGCTGAACCTAATGGATGTTTGCTGGGGTTCATCAATCCAATAAAGAGTTCCACTGATGATTATAAGAAATCTCTTGTGGCACTCTAAACTTCAGCTTTGACCTATTAATAGTGCACTTCAATGTATAAAATTGCTAGGCACTTCAATTCTAAGATCATTCTACTAAACTCTATAACCTTATAAAATTACATCGATTAGACACTTGTGAAATATATAGAAAATGAGAGAAATATTATTTCTAATGTTGCAAGTTGTACTGATCAAGCAACAAACCAATATTTTACATATAATAGTCAAAAAACTTAAAATTTATTGTGTTTGATGTGAAAAACTGTGCATGTTACTAAACATAAAATTTCAGGGGTAAAATGGATCTCTTGGTAAGTTTGGAATGCCACAAGACTTTTTGTGTATAGTTCAGGAGTGAATTTATGCATTAGGCAAGCATATGGGAAATCTCCAATGCTAATTATAAAAGAACAAACATTACTGAGAAAGTATCTTTCATTTCATTAATTTGCAAGGAAACAGAAGTAACCACTATCTAGAGGATACTCTGTTTCCCGAAAAAATGTTGTTGTGTACAGTATTTACACAAGAAATCAAGGACCGTACTTTGTTGACAATTGAGGTGATTCTAATGGATTTTGCAACTGAAACTGGCTCAAACCAAACTGGAATGCTATACTCTGCTGCCACTGAATAAGAGCAAAAGAGAGATTTAGTTGACAAGAATAAAAATAAAATAAAGGTAAGAGCAGAATGTGGGAATAAATGAGCAGCAGATGTAAACTAACGTGAAAGAAACATATTCAACAGAACAAGAAAGAGTCTAGTATGATATGAGAGAGAGAGAGAAAGAGAGAGAGAGAGAGAGAGAGAGAGAGAGAGAGAGAGAGAGAGTCCAGTATGATACGAGAGAGAGAGAGAGAGAGAGAGAGAGAGAGAGAGAATTTTGTATGATATGTTTTAAGTACCTTGACAAGCAGCTTCTAAAGCAGAAGGATTCAGATTTGCATCAACCAATAATGCTGAAGCAGTAGAAATATTGCCCTTAAATTGCAGAATCCACTCAGGAGTGAGGAACTTTTCCTGGGAAAGGGCCATCAAATAAATTCCTGAGTAATTATTATTGAGGACTTTACAAGTGTCCAATCATATGGATTCTCTATCAACATAATCAATGAAGCACAAAACTTACAACTGCTTCAACATCTGCAACCCCAACTACAACCTCTCCGCATGGATCAAATGTGTTGGTAATGACAGCAGTTCTGGTTTCTTCCTGTTTTCGAATGCCTAAAACCACCAATAATTTTTCACAACCTTTGATCTACTACTAAATTTCAAAATAAACATTAAAAATATAAACTAATTAATGCAAGTCAAGGATGAAACTTCCTCTCCACATGCTAAAAATGCCTAATATTAATCCAACCAAATATTATAAGAATACTTTCTAAAAAAATAAATATATATAAGAACAGAATAGGCTTTTCTCTCCCTTAAAACCAAAATTGAGTTAGCTTATCAACTTGAGGAACACTCCGAGCAGATATTAATATGAAACCAACTATATCCTCAGAGATTCCAACTCTTAGACAAGTCACATTGTACAAACTTCCTAAAACTGTAATCCAATAACAACCCAAAGCATGAAATTCTATAATCCAACCACCAAACAGATCCTCCCCTTCTACCACTATTTTGAAAGTGCATTACGAAATCATCTCCAGTATCACTTGATACAAAAGAGAATACACCCAGGAAGAGAGGGAGAGAAAGAGAAAAAAAAAGTTCCAAACCTGGAATGTCTTTGGAGATGTTTTAGTTCATTCCAATGAATATATACCAATATACTTAAAAGTTTATGATAAATAATTGAGGCAAACTCCAGAATCATTAGCCTGGCATTGCACTAGAAGTTTTGGTAACAAAGATAAGGGTTTAATCATGATGAAAACTGACAACAAATAAAATTGATCTAAGTGACATATATTGGCTTGTTAGGATTCCAATGGCAAGAAAAAAAGTTCAGTCTAAGTAACATTCTAGTTACACCACCATCAAAACATATTTGCAAAATTCTAATAAGTGGGAATGCAGTACCAAGAAAATGAGTAGTGCACATACATTACGGACTGAAAGTAAAATCTAAAGATAAAACAAGCTATAGTGAACGCACAAAAGTATTTGAACCTTCCGTAGATAGACAGGCGGAAATCCAATATTCCAGTAGCATGTTTCCTGTCATAAGCAAAAAAGAGTTTTTATGCTTGGTTGATGTTTTAGTAGCTGCCATATAAACCTGGTACGTTACCTACATGTACAACCAGCATAGTTTGCAAGCAAAATAAATAAATAAATTTGTGAATGGCTTACAAGAGAAATTATATTCAAGGGACATCAAGATGTAGATGATTGATACAGGTGTCTACATATCAATGAAGCAAAAGTAGGAATATGTTCTAAAACCAAACATGTAACAGGGAATGACCTCAAACAAATTTCTCGATATAGCAACAGGCCAGCAGGTTTAAAGTCTATAAGGTAATATGCAATAAAAAATATGTGTAAGCAAATTAAAGTATCTCAACTTCCACGGAACAGACATCTTGTATCTACAAAAAATTTTATTTCACATAAAACATATCAAACATCCTGTGATTTCTGGGCAAATTAAAAGAATTGTCTACAAGATTGTGTAGGAGGTGCCACCTTAAATGAATTGGAAAGCTCAAATGTTTAATAAAGGGAAAAGGAAAGCATAATAAAAATACCAGCCATGTCTTGACCCAATGCACTAATCATGTAAGGTTTAGTTCCAAGCTTTGACATGCACTCAACAATGTTCCTTGCCACTCCTCCTGGTGCATATTGGACCTGCATGTATTATTCTCGTTAGAAACATTTTTATAATCTATTGTTCACATGTTGGCTTTACTTCACACTTAGACTTATACACAGAACAACCCAGATGAAATCAAATTGTAACTTCAAGATAGTGTTTATATATTGATCACATTCCCTGCAAGTCAATTCAACTATATGTCTACTGGGTTTAGGCTTTCCCTTTACATAATAAAAAAAAAGGAACTGAAAACAAATTACAATTGCAGACACTTTCATCAAGATTAGAACGGTCCAGAAAATGGTTCGATTTTACTAAATGGACCACAAAAACAAAGTCAAATGTCAGAGATTAACTAAATTTACAGAAATATAAAGAAAACCCAAAACACTACGTTAGAAAAAAATGAGTTGAGAAAACAAAACACTCATATGTACATATAAATATACCTTGCCAGGAATGGTGGTTCTAGGACATGGAGGGGCTGATGGAGTGGAATGGATATCTAATACCATGCCGCCTATGACAACTGGGTCTGCCTCTTCATATTTCGTATCTTCACCCTTTACTAAAACCTTACTTCACCAGCATAAAATAGCTGTTACAAATAATACAAGATGTTGACAATAAAAGAAAGAGAGAGAGAGAGAGAGAGAGAGAGAGAGAGAGAGAGATAGAGAGAGAGAGAGAGAGAGAGATTATCAAACCGGTTGCAGGGCCAGTTTATCAACTTTAGGTGACAAGTAAAGGTGATGAGAAACACAGTTCAATCTCCTCTGCCCGTTGCGTTCCATTTTCACTGTCAAAATTCCAGTCAGCGCCTCTGATTGAGTAGAAGAGCAAAGGGAATTAAAGTAAAATAATTATACAATCGCATTCACACTTTTGTTAGTTAAATACGATGTGGGAATTAAATGGGGTTCGATGTGTTCATGTGTAATTCAGCATCCAAGTTGAAAAAAATGGTCATCAAAATGGCTAAAAAATTGTTGACTTATAAGAAATGGATACAAACATATACGCCTTTCATACGGTTTTCAATTAAAAAATTCAGCATAAAATTTTTGGCAATTTAAAATCCATTTTAATGAATATTTGTATATTCAAATACAAAGAAGTATGGAATTTAATAATTAAACAAGGTCTAATAAAAAATTTCATAACACACACATAAACTTGAGTAATTTAGCCTAATAACTATCAATATCAATAAAAACTAATAACAAAAGAATTAAGCATCAGTTTCCTGAATCTAATACTTCACTGTTGATGACTCTCTCGTGTTCTTGTAATTATCTGATTCAAGTAATTGTTACATAAATATTGGATTTTATTCCTGCCTCAACAAATATCCCTTTCCAATTCCCTCCCAATTGTTTCTTTCTTTCTTTGCTATTTGTTTTTAGTGTTCTGATATTCCTGTCAATATGCTAATTGTTGGACCGAGTTAAAGTAGGAGTAACAATGTCTTTCTGTTAACATTCTATATTTTATAAATGAGTCAATAATATAACAAACGAAACACTTTCAGCTGTGTTTAAAACTGCATCTATTTTAAATAGAATCAAACTGATAGTATCTGCAAAGAATAGCATAGATAATAATACAACAATTTCTTTCAAATTAAACCTCAATGTTCTTTTACAAATTACAACAAAAAAACCAATCTGTACGGACGACAATGTTGGAATTCAGTGGGGAAAGAAGCAATTGCATCAAACAGTAGTAAGTTGTTGAATCAAACAGATTAAACTTCTGATAGTGAGAAATTGAGGCAATCAAGAACAGAAAAGTGAAAAAACATTGCAGAAAATTTAGAAAAAATATAAAAATCTAGCTTGTAATTCGGGAAGCGTTAAGAGCATTGCTAACCTGGCCTGGAAAAACCATGGAAGTTCTTCGACTTGTGGTAGAAGAGTGAAGGAGGGAGGGAGGGGTAGACCAGTAAAAGGTGGAAACTACAAATATATATAGTATTCGCGGACTTGCCTTTTCAGAATCAACCCAGCGAAATAATGGATTTTTGGGCCAGGATTTACTAAGAATTAAAAGTCCAAACCCAAACTTGTGAAATTCCAACAAACTGTACAAACATGCTAACTTAATTTTTTTTTTTTTTTTTTTTTTTTTTACATAAATATTTTACACACGCACCCAAGGAGCGAGGGGAAATTGTCGCCATGGGCATTCGATAAACTTAAGAGTTAAAACAGCACAATTTCATCTAAAAATGATCCTAGTCTAGCTAGAGAAAATTTACCATATTTGAACAAATATTCACTCAGAGATTCTTCTTGATTAAATTATTTCCTATATTCACCTAAAAGGTTCCCAAACTTATTGAGAATGAAATATTTTCACACAAGTTTAACAGAAGTAGAGAGGTATGCGTGTAATATCCATAGACTGCTTATATCAAATTTCCACATACTCTGAATATGAATGGTGATGAATCCATCCTTGCTTCACATTAAGCAACAGAAGTGACCTTTTCGCAACATATTTGTCTACTCTAGAAAGAATGATATTTCAGCAATTAGAACATTGTTTTCTTAACAGAAGGATAAAGAAATATCATATAGCACAGCATTCAAGTTGGCTAACATTGAATATATAGAATATGCTTGTCTATGCGTTCTGTCACCAGCAGTAAATATAGACACTCCATTTTCTAGGTATACCCAACTGCATCCAGCAAATTTCTTAGCTTCTTTTCCTCTCATCTTCTTTCTTATCCTACTCATATCATCCCAATTCCCTCCTGCCGCATAAATATTAGCAAACTGCACATAACGAGCTCCATTATCTCCCTCAATCTTTAATAGTTTCTCCTCAATTTCTTTTGCTAATGCTGCATTTCTGTTCAGTGTACAAGCATTCAAGAAAGCCCCCAGAATTGTAGCATCCTGTTGTTCTGCTGGAATTTTTTTCAAAAATGATACTGCCTTTTCTAGCTGATTTGTCCTTCCATAAAGATCGATCATACATGTGTAATGATCAATTTCAGGCAGTATATTATACTTGTCAATCATGGAATTGAAGAATTTTTCACCTAAATCTACCAATCCACAGTGACGACAAGCTGACAGAAGTGCAACAAAAGTAACCGCATTTGGTCTAACTCCACTCTCCAACATTTCCTGAAAAAGCTTTATAGCTTTAGTCTCATGCCCGTTATGAGCATAACCACCTATCATTACATTGTAAAAAACAGAATCTCTTCTACTAGCTTTTTGGAAAAGCTTTTCAGCACATGTTATACTCCCACATTTCGAATACATGTCAACCATAGCAGTAGTCATTTTCTCATCCATTGGAATTCCTATTCTGAGTACATAACCGTGAATTTGTCTGCCTCGACTAAGTGCAGCTTGCAGTGCACAAGCACTAAGCAAACTTATGAGGATCAAACCATCCGGAACCATTATTTCCTTAGCCCTAAACTCAGTTAAAAGCTCAAACACATCTTCGCATTGCTGTAATCTTAAATAGCCAGTGAACAAAGCTGTCCAAACAACAGCATTCTTCTCTGCTAATGAATCAAAAAGCCTACGAGCTTCCACCATCTTTCCTTGCAATGCATAACCCACAATCATAGAAGTGATGGAAAAGGAGTTTCCTGCTTTACTTACCAAATGCACTGACTCTGCATACTTCATATTCCCACACTTGCAATAAACATCGATGACACCACTGCTTATAAATGGATTTGAAATCAGGCCAATCTTCAAAACCCAAGCATGGATTTCCTTTCCAAGCATCAAGTTCTTCAAACCAGCGCAAGCACATAGAAGGCTAGCAAAAGTATGCTCATTTGCTTTAACATCATTTTCCATCATGCGAAGGAATAACTTCAAAGACTTTTCCTCATGACCATTTTGAGCATAGCCTGAAATTAGTGTGTTCCATGAAACTGTATCATTCAACACTTTATCTCTCCAAAATAGCTCCAATGCTCTATCCATTTCACCTTCTCTACAACAAGCTGCTACCATAGCATTCTTTGAAACAACATCAGGAAGTCCTTCACATCCCTTAAACACCTCCATAGCTGCTTCAAAACATCCACATTTGGAATACATATCGATCAAAGAACTCACAGCAAACTCACTTCTATTGTTACCTGTTTTAACCATATATGAATGAACCTGCCTCCCATAGCACAACATGGAAAGCTTAGCAAACAAGTTGACCATTGTTGTGAGGGTAAACTCATCCATTCCCATCTTATAATGGTTGCTTTGCATTTCAATAAACAACTCAAGTGCATTGGAGACATAACCATCAGTGTTTACATAGCCTGAGAGCAATGAATTATAGGTAACCAAATCTCTAACAGAAGCAGAGTCAAAGATGAGTTTTGCTTGAGTAAAGTTTTGGGTTTTTATGTGAGCAGAGATTATTGTATTCCAAGAGAAGACGTTTTTCTCAGGCATTTCATCGAACAGTTTTTGAGCTTCTTGCATACGGCCATTCTTATAATACAAATGAATGAGTTGATTGGCAGTGAAGATTGGTAACGTAAGACCAGCCTTTATGGAGCGGACTTGGCATCTAATGCCATCTTTTAAGTGTTCCATATACATGTCTGAGGGAGGACAGAAATTTCATTCTGTAACTAGTGAAATCGTAGAAATATATGTCATTGTCAAGGAATAGGATGGTTTCCAGAATAGCAAGAGCTGCCTTATTTCGTCTCATCTTTCATTTTACCAATGTTTTCAGAACCGCGCCGAAGAACAAACCGGCGTCGTGACTGGGTCAAGGTTCAACTTGGTTAGATTGGTTGGACCGGGTTATTGACTTTTTTCATAACCGAAATTTATACTTGCAAAACATTTATTGTAAGAATAAAAACAAATAACATTTCAAAATTTACAGTTTCACATAATATTCTATTGTTCATCATAACTAACATGAGGATAATAATACACTTTACATTGAACGAGCAGAAACTGAGAAAAATAGCATGAAGCATATGCTAAAAAAGAAATGAATATTATTTGGTGGGCTTCATAAGGGTTACTTTCACGGATTGAAATCAGTAATCAGAGTTGGATTTTTATTAATTAAACTATAATCTAGTCTTGTGCATTAAAAAGACACAAAAATGAAATACGAGCTTTTATTTTCTTTTTCTTTTAAGGAAAAAAGAAGGTTCATCGGCATGGAGGTAAAGTGTAGAATTGTACTTAGTAGAAAACACTGCAATTTGCATCTGATATCAAATAATCACCAAATAATAATTATATCAAGCTAACTAATTCTGAATTAGGCATGAACTATTAAATTCGAGCTATCTAATGCTAGAGGTAGTGTTTAGACACAGAGTCATAAACTACACACCACAGCAATTGTCACTAACAAGAACATTCAAGTAGTAGGAATTGGATGAGGGTCGGCAAACAAAAACAGAATTTAAAGCTCTAGTTAATTTAAATAAAATATCTAGCAAAAAACCATAAAATTTCCAGCAAAACCATTTCCATAAAACAAGAATATTTAATTTTTGCATAGGGAATCATGATTTAAACGGTAAACATGGACTCAGAATCAAATAGCAGAGGCAGCAAAAGGTTCTGCAGCAGTACACTAAAAAGCAAAACAATCAACACAGAGAAAACGAATGATTGCCCACCTGGACTGGCCTCGCGCGCTGATGACACCACTAAGGTGACTGGACTGTCGTCAGTTGGCCTCAAGAGCGGGAGTGGTTGAAGGGGTAAATTAGGTTAACAAAATAATCAAATAACCTATCCAAGTTAAACGACGAAGTTTTTGCAAAACCCATCCGGTCCGATTAATTGGGTCAATCCGCTTTTCCGATCCTTACTACACTGCTGCTTTTCTTTATTTCTGTCTTTCTTCTTTATTTTTTTTCTAAATTATAACACTTTTCTTTATTTCTTTCAATTTTTTTTTTAATTTTTTTTTTAAATTTTAAATTTTTAAATTTTTTTTTTTAACACAAACTGCTTCTTTCAAAATCTTCTTTACATTGCTGATGAAATATATAAATATATCAAATATCAATTTTTAATTATTTTTTATATTAATTTATATATACTTGAGGTGATTTATATATTGATTAATATATAAAAATCAATAACTGTTTTCAAAATTTAGATTTTTTTTTCTCTTTTTTCAACACAATTAATGAGTATGTAAAAATCAATTTATATATAAAAATTAATTTTAAATACTAATTTTGTTGGTTACATATTTTTTATTTACTTAATTTGTAAACATATATGCCAATTCATATATATAAATCAATTTACATTCTAATTTCCTTGTTTACATATTTTCTATTTACTTAATTTGTGAATATATATGATAATTTAAGTATTGATGGGTGTTAACAATAAAGGTTTAGTTAAGAGATTTTAATTTTTTTCTACATATTTTATTTCTTCTGTTTTGAATATTATTTATATTGGTTTTACAATGTAGGAAAGATCAAACACAGTAAATGTGTTTAATCTTGTTCACAAATATTTTTGATTCTAATTATAATTATTTTGATTTACAAATCTTCTGATTTAATTTCCTAACTTGATTTCCTTTTATTCTGTAGATTTTTTTTATCTCCTTCCTTTTTTGGCTTACACTCCCCCTCAAGTTGGGTAGTGAGATATTCAATGCCTAACTTGCTCAAAGTGTCATTAAATGTTTTGACTGGAACTGCCTTCGTCAAAATGTCTGCCAGTTGTTCTTCTGATCGAATAACTGGAAGACATATAATACCTGCTTCAAGTTTTTCTTTAATGAAATGTCTGTCCACTTCAACATGTTTTCTTCGGTCATGTTGAACCGGGTTTTCGGAAATGCTGATTGCTACCTTGTTGTCACACATCAACTTACAGGTGTTTGATTTATAACCAACTTCTTCCAGTAGTTTCCTTAACCAAAGAATTTCAGTTATCCCTCTGGCAATACCTCGAAATTCGGCTTCAGCACTAGATAAGGCTACTACTTTCTGCTTCTTGCTTCTCCAAGTTATAAGATTTCCACCAACCAATGTGAAATATCCTGAAGTTGATCTTCTGTCTATAGGACTGCCTGCCCAATCCGCAACGGTGAATGCTTCAATATTTAAATGTCCATTTTTCCTGAACATCACTCCTTTTTCAGGTGATCTCTTCAGATACCTCACAATTCTAAGGACTGCTTCCATATGTTCTTTTTGTGCATATGTTCTTTTTGTGGTTTATGCATGAATTGACTGACCACTCCTACAGCGTAAGCTATGTCAGGCCTAGTATGTGAAAGGTATATGAGTTTCCCTACTAGCCTTTGGTACTGACCAATATCAGCTAGTTCACTTCCTTCCACCATTTGTAACCCATAGTTGACCATAATTGGGGTGTCAGCCGGTTTGCAGTCCAGTAGTACTGTCTCAGCCAGTAAATCTAACACATACTTCCTCTGAGAGATAAAGATGCCTCTTTTAGATCTCAAAACTTCTATCCCAAGGAAGTATTTCAACTTTCCCAAATCCTTCATCTCGAATTCTTCGAAGAGTCTCCTCCTGAGAGTATGAATTTCTTCCTCATCATCTCCAGTGATAATCATGTCATCAACATATATGATAAGACATGTTATGTAGTCACTTCTTTTCTTGAGAAACAAAGTATGATCTGAGTTACTTTGATAATACCCATATTTTTTCATAGTTGTGGTAAATCTCCCAAACCAAGCCCTTGGTGATTGTTTCAATCCATATAGTGCTTTCTTCAGCCTGCACCCTTCTCCATGATAAAAACCTTCTGAAAAACCGGGGAGAGCTTCCATGTATATGTCGACGGTCGGACAGCGGCGGGATTCCTTTCTTGAACGAAAGGGTTTTTCTCAAAGTTCAGATTTCTTTTACAAAGAAAGGTACAATTCAAAAGGTTTCAAAGGTTCGGTTTGGAAACCGAAAAATGGGTTTAGGCGATAAAAGCCGTTTTGGTTGTTTGCCGAAACTAGTCGGTCTTAAAAAATTCTTTTTGAGTCGCCACCCATATCGGGAACCGGTTTTTACAAAAACCACAAAAATTCATTTGACTCCGTTTTGAAAATTGGATAAGGCACAAAAATCCGAACCAAAGATTTTGGGTAAGCGGGTAGGGTACGTTAGCCAAAATTACAATTTCGACTAACGCCCGGTTTAAACCGGCCTCTAAAAACCAATTTGATTTTCCGAAATTAAAGTTAAGACTTTATTATTTTTGAAAAGCCGCTAGCGATGTTCCTAATCGATGATAAAAGTCGTTTTATTCAAAACACAATACAGAAAGCAATAAATTGCGCGAATTTAAATTGCAGAAAATAAAACAGCCCTTAAATCTAATTATTCTTTCTCCGATTTCTCGGAGAAAATAATTACAAACCGATTTCTTAAAATACATTCTACCCGAAATAATCCCGAAAATAAACCCGGTGCCCAAAATAAGCAATTAAAGGCATTTATTGAAAAATTGCAGTTTAGTACCTAAATTATACGAAAATTTGCAATTTGGTCCCCGAAGGGAAAAATATTTATTTAAGCATGCAAAATATTTAAACATCGCACAACAACACTTAAAACGTGTTAAACATACCATTTAAACATTTATAAATAAAATATGGAAAATTGCAAATAAGTCATCGGACTTTATGAAAATTACCGATTTGCCCCCGGACGGGAAATTATCATTTCAACATAAACGACACCACAGATTAACAAAACAGCATTTAAAACATGAAAGGTATGTTAAATGGACAATTTAATGCAAAATATACAAAATTACATTTTAGCCCTCATATTTTGCAAAATTACGAAATGACC